>PVLD010015609.1:0-47935 GCA_004027595.1 Dinomys branickii | reverse complement strand
AGCAACTATTGTTGGTTTTTTTTTTTTTGTCTTTGGTTTTTTGTTTTCTGTGTTTTTTCTGTTTTTGAGATGATTAATTATCTGACCAATTTTGCATGTCTGTATCTATGTTCATGTATATACACTTAGAAGATATCAATAGGTAAAGCAACAACCATTGTTGAGTCCATGTCACCTTGTCTGTAAATCAGTTTTGATTGTACTATTTCTTATGCTAATTTGTGCCTGTTTGTATGTTTTTGTGCTTTTATTTAAAAAAAAACAACAACAACACTGAGATTCTATCTCACCCCAGAAAGAATAGCTATCATCAAGAAATAACCTGATATTTTGTATACAACTATATTTATAAACATTTCTAAAGCTTTGAGGATACTATTTCACTTGTATGTTTTGAAAATTTTATAATTATGTACCCTGAAGTAGAGAGCTTTTAATTTACTGCATAAGGCACTTGGTAGGCCTATTAAATCTACCAATAGGCCAGTGGAATACTGTTATGTGTATGGAAATATACAGAGATCTAAAAAAATCTGTCACAGGTGGTAAAATCTGGAGGCCAATACTTCAGGTAATTTTCTTTTTTTCTGCCTCTAATTTTTTTGAAATAAGCATATTTAGTTATCTGGTTAGGATACACTCATTAGCCTTGTACATTCTGATTTCATTAGCCTAAATATTCACAGTTCTAGTGCTAAGGAATGTCCCAGTTTAGTGCCGGGATGTGGCTCAGTGGTACTTGCCTAGCACATGTGACGCCCTAGATTTAATCTCTAGTGTTGGGAAAAACACAAAACAAAACAATAAAACAGAAACAAAACAGGTAGAACTTGAATTTTACTTGGTGGTAACTGCAATCTAGCTTTCTAAACAGTTCAACAGTGTTATTCCTCCATACACTATAGACCTAAAATTCCACATCTTCACAAAAACTAGCTTCTGTTTATACATCAAAAAACAAGGCTTTCCTAATGACACAGTAATCTATACAAAAAGACACATTAAAAAGTACAGATTACTTTTATTCACTTGTTTTTCTTAAACATTTCAAGTTCACAGAGTTCATACTCTGGAAGTAAATTAGCACAGTGCTGAAGTTTCAGCAGATAGACTCTTCACATTTTAAAAATTAACCACAATTTTTTCACTTTAAGTCACTCTTTAGTGAACTATCAGCTCCCTTGACTACAAAATGTTTTGGCTTATCTACTAATATGTTTCTGTTTTTCTTTTTTCTGTTTTCTAATTTCTTTTTTGTGCTGGGTTTAAACCCAGGGCCTTATAAATGCTAGCGAAGTGCTCTACCACTAAGCTACATCTCCAAACTTCATTTAATTCTTCGTAAGATAAATGACAAGCCAGCCAAAGGCACTAAGCCCTGCACTAGTCAGTCTGAAAAGGTGTAATAACTTCAGCTGAGCATAGTATTACATGCCTCTAAACCAGCATTCTGGGAGGCTAAAGCAGGAGAATCTCACGTTCAAGCTCAGACTCGGCAATTTAGCAAGACCTGGTTTCAAAATAATGATTGTTGCACAGTGTGAATGTTCTGAGTTCAATCTCCCAATGCTGGAAAAAAAAAAAAGGAGTAACTCAAATTTATGGACTCTCATACTCATGAAATTCATAGTAACTCAAACTCAGAGACAGTATAATAGTTGTTATCAGAGGTTGGAGAAGAGGGAATAGGGAATTATTGGTATGGAATTTCAGTCTGAGAAAACTGAGAAGTTTTGGAGATACATAGCAGGTGATGGTTCCACAGCAATGTGAATGCATTTAAGGTTACTAAACCATATATTTTAAAACGTTCTGTATTTTTGGTGTAAATGTAAACTAGTACAACCACTATGGAAATCAGTATGGAGAGTCCTAAAAAGATTAAAAACAACATTTGAGCCAGGCATACCATTCCTGGGTATACTCCCAAAAGAAATAAAGACAGCATATTGTAGTGAAACGTGCATACATATGTGCAATTCATAGCTAAACTGTGGAAATAGCCTAGATACCTGTCAATGGATGAATGAAAAAAATGTGACATATATAGACAATGAAAATATTCAGCCATAAAGAAAAACAAAATTGTATCATTTTCAGAAAAATGGATGGAACTGGAAACCATGTTCAAAGTAAGGCACTCAGAAAATTAAATGTCATATTTTCTTATATGAGAAACCTAAAATATAAATAAGTGAATAAAGGGGAGAATACAGGAAACTAGAAGGCAGATTCTTGGAAATGAAGATGTGGACCAGAGAAGGGGGAAGGAAAGGAAAAAGATGTAAAGAAATTGAAAATAATCAAGATATGTTATATGCATGGGGTAAATATGCATATTTTACAAAAGAAACATCTTTCAATGTAGTAGCAATCACATTTCAACCAACTTTTGACTTTACAGCCTGCTTTTGACTTTAATAAGGTCAAAGATTACTGCATAAAATCTAATTTTTTAGCCCAAGTCCTACCACTTCCACCCATATTTCCATCCACATCAACTCTACAAATTAGAGTTGGACAACCCCAGTAGAAGCAAGTGGTGATGGGTGGAGAAGTCTGGGTGGAAACACTGCAGACAGGGGCTGGGCTGCAGGGAAGCAGGAAAGACAGGACTTCTTTATCTTGACATTCATTTCTCTTATTCTTAGGATCCTTCCTAAAGGCAGTCATGATATCTTGATGATATGTTACCTGATTACTAACTTTTGAACCTGCTTCAACAATATCACAATCCAACATCCTATTCTCTCTCAGAAACCTTTACAATGCCCTAACAATCTAGAAGCTGTTTTTGTAACTTGTAAGTTAGGTAAAAGTTTTATAGAAACTCACTAATTCAAGTAAGACAGTCTATAATACTATACTTTCTCTTCTTTCCCCTACTCTAACTAGAAGTGCCATATCTCAAAATATCCACATTAGAATGAATTCTCATGGAAATGAGGGAATGTTTTTAATACCTTTATGTCATGAGTTGGGGTGTTGCTCTGTGGTAGAACTCTTGCCTAACCTACCTAATACTCTTAGTTTGATTCCCAGACCATCACCATCACCATCACCACCACCACCATCATCACATCAGTCTGCTCCTCATCTGCTAGATGAAACTCTTAATCTAAAATGAGTTTCCTCCAAGCATGGTGATGCACACTTTAACCCCAGCACTCAGGAGGCTGACAAAGGAGGATCACATTGAGTTTGAGGCCAGTGTGGGCTACATAAGTGAGTTCAAAGTCAGCCTGCACTACATAGTGAGACCCTGTCTCAAAAATAAATAAATAAATAAATAAAATAAGGTTAAATAAAATGAGTTTCACCTTTTTACCTTGACACATACCCGATGACATTGAAATTCTGGTAACAGTATCTCCATTTGCTCCAGAAGAATATTTATCCTGTAAAAGGGAAAGATCAATTTTTTACGTTTAATAATAAAAATGTGTCATCTCTTTAAAGGAATAAAAATTGTAGTAATTCCCTCTTTTCCATGGGGGAATATAGTCTAAGACACCTACTGGATGTCCAAAACCATGGCATACACATGTATACACTTTTTTCCTATACATATCTATGATACTTTAATTTACAAATAAGGCACAGTAAGAGATTAATAATGAATAAAATATAAAAGTTATAATACATAATTATGTAAATATGTTCTCTCAAAATATCTTATTGTACTGTACATATCCTTCTTATGAGAATGTGAGATGATGCAATGTCTCTATAATAAGATGAAATGAATGTCACGGACATTGTGTTGTAGCATTAGGCTACTACGAACCTTCTGACAATCTGTCAGGAAAATCAATCACTTCATATAATCCTGTATCATCAACCTATGACAATGTCAAGCAGGTAATATTTACAGCATGAATACATCTGAAAGATGATGACTCACATTTGGTGGGACAGAGCAGGAAGTCAGCATACTTTATCATACTACTTGAAATGGCATGCCATTTAAAACTTTTGAATTGTTTATTTCTGATATTTTCCATTTAACAGTTTTGGACATGGCTGACAACAGATAATTAAAATCATGGAAATCAAAATCATGGATAAAAGGAGACTATTGTGTAACAACTGAGCTTAGTTCAAGACAAATCAATGGTAGATAGTAAGGTTTTCTAAATCACTGGCTATTCTTTTAATTATAAGACACATTCACTTTAGACTTCACATATAACATATTTAATATAGCACTTAAAAGAGCATTATACCCATGAATCAAATTCTGTGGGCCACTCACTTCTGTAAACAGTTTTACTGGTGCTCAGCCATCCTCCCTCACCTATATGTGCCTGTAGCTACTCTTCTTACACTACAACAGCCAAGTTGTGGGTTGAGAGTGTAAGGTTTGTAAAGTCTACATTATTTACTATTTGGCACTTTATGTAAAGGGTTTTCTGACAACTGACTTAAAAATTTAGTCATTTAAATCATCCATATACTTGAGAAGCATAATCAAATACTATTATATAAAGAAAATCTGAGGCTATCACATCTCTTCACAATAGTCTGCCCTTATGCTGTAAGGCAGAAATGAACTTATGGCATGTGCTGCAGCACAGTGTTTGTACCATTGAAAACTCTAAAAACTTCACCATCACTGCTGTAATGTACTTCTTTTCCTATTTTTACTTTGCCCAAACTGCTTCTACAGAGCCTGTTTCTTTTCCTATCTTGTCCAATCTTCCCCACAGTGAAATCTGAAGACGTTTTTGTTTCTAGCAGCCAACATCCGTGTGAACAGAGCCAAAAAAGGCTGGCTTTAAATGTGTTACTAAACTGATAAATTATGATATTGTACTTAACATCCCACATACGCTGAACTCACAAGTTCCATGGTAAATTTTGAAACAAGACATCAAAAACTTTTTTACAATTTGTTTCATCATCAAAAGTCCTTAAGGCCAGGGATATAGCTCAGTGGCATAAGCGCCAGCCTGGCAAGTGCTAGGTCCTGAGTTCAATTCCCTGTACCAAAAAAAAAAAACAGAGAAAATCCTTACAGGCCTGAGGATATAGCTCAGCAGCATGTAAGTACCTCCCTGGCAAGCACAAGGTCCTAAGTTCAATTTCCGGTACCAAAAAAAAAGTCCTCACAGAGGTATAAATACAGAGATAGATATGGAAAGAAATTACAAATCAGATGGGGTAAAATGTTAATAGTAGGTAAATATTGCTAAGACTTTTCTTAGTACTATCCTAATTCTTGCACATTTTCCATAAATTTGAAACTACTTCTAAGTAAGACTGGTTAAAGAAAAAAATTCTCAATCTTTTTTACTACCCCTAAAAAACACAGACACCACCTTCCCTTCCAGCTATTGAACTACTTCTCTGCCTCTTTAAACAGGAGAGATTATCTACAGTTGCTACCTCTGATTTCTCGTATCCCGCATTTCCTTAAAGCCACTCTGATCTAGCTTCTATCCTCACCTTTGCACTGGAAATGTCTTAGTTCTGGTCTGCAGTTCTAGAGATTGAATGTAGAGCCTTCACACAGCAATATCCCCACCCTCTTTACTTATTTTGAGTGTTTCTAAATTTCTTTGGCTGGGCTCAAGCTTCCAATACTCCTGCCTCAGCCTCCCAAAGTACCAGAATTACAGGTATGCATCAATGGTCCCAGCTTACAATGTTTTTTAAATGAAGAAATTATGTAATAAAATTACTGCTTCTATGTTTCAACAGAGAAGAGTCCTCTTACTAGCATTTGAAATTAATATTTTGGTTTTCCTCTGGTACCACTGGCCACTGTACACAACGCCCTGTTGGGACTCTTTCAAGTCTCCAGCTCATGTGTCATTCATTGTCTCAGGGAAATTTCCCCCTCCATTTGATCCAAAGCCACCCAACATATATATTTCCCTATTTTCTCATAGCCCTTTTTACCATTTATAATCACTACCTGGTTTTCAAATTTGTACAATTTGTCTCCCCAAGTAAAATACAATGCCTTTGACAACAAATACTTTATTAGATTCAACACTAACTCCCGCACGTAGGACTCATAATTCTATTTTAATGTACACAATTCTTGTCACTGCATATTTTGTTTTTAGGTAAAATAAGGATTTCCACAAACGCATCACTTAGAAAATATCAGGATTCATTGACAAGTTAGAAATTTTAAAAGAAAAGGAAAAGCTTTTGGAGACAATGTCAAGTATGTAACATTTCTACAAACACAGTCTCTTAGAATACATTACCTTCGAAAGTACACTTTATTTTTTTAAGGCAAAAGTGAGGCCCCCAAAAGCCACTCTTCTGCCATTTCTTCAGAAGTACAGTGAACTCCAGAAATGTCATTCAGGAAAAAAGATCTAATGATTGGTGGTACATCAAGTTGACAGTACCAGTCAATCAGCCTAGTAATCTTGAGAGCTCTCCTGGCATAAAACTAATTTTTAGAATTCAAAACCTCACCCAGAACCAAATTATGTTGACTTCTCCATATAAGTGTCCTTGAAACTTTCAACCACCTTTGTACAAGCCTGCTTTCACCTGTAAATCCTAAATCATTGAGATTTAAATTACGTTGTCATTGTTACATATGTTTTAGCTTTTAATTATCAAATTGCCACAAATACATTAACATATTTAGGGGCTTACCATGTCTGTTATTCCCCATAAAAGTTAGTAACAATCATATGGAAAAAAACTATAATTTAGAATGTTTCCACCAGTTCAGTTTTCAACTTTGATAAAAAGCCATAGCACTTAGTAACTATATCTCTTGGTACAGCACTTGCCTGGCAAATGCCAGGCCCTGAGTTTGATTCCCAGTACCACCACCACAAAAAAAAAAAGTATTACCTTGTCAAATACAGGAATGTAGAAAGACACATGAGGTTTGACAATTTCTGTTTCCCAATCTTCATCTCCCATGGTGGCTTCAAGTTCTATTTGTATTTTAAAAACACGCACTTTTGGTCTTGATTATCTCAAAATTTTCTATTTAACACAGCTCATTGATAAAGCACACAAAACACAAGGCCACAGTTTTAACCCCCATCGCCCCCCAAAAAGTGTCAATTATCATCTATTAAACTATCCCTCTAAATGCTACTCCTCTCAGAGTTTTTGCAAAAAAGACAAGTAGGTCTTCCTACCCAGGCGTGGCATTTATACCCACCCATCCTTTTATCTTTAAAGGATTGCTGAGCCACGTACCTAATCATTTAGCAATCACCACGTCCAACAGAGGCTTAGGGTTTTTTTCCCCCCAAAATCTGTTCCCCCTTCAAAGGATCTCCCAAAGGGCTCATCGGATGTTACAGGGAAGTGGGGTGTGAGATAATATTCAAGGTTTCCCTACGCATGCTTTCTCCCTTGGCTTCCCTTCAAAGCAGACAAGACATTCGGTTTACACGTTTTGTTGGGGAGGGGGCAGTTTGAAGGAAGGAGACTGGAGAGCGGCAGGGCAGAGGGTTAAGGGGCTCGAACTCCCCCCAACAAAGCACAACTAGCTTTTCCAGTAAGTGTTTGTATGTAAACGGTACTACAGCTGTCTCTTTCAAAGGGGCCCAGGTAGGCACTGCGCAAAAGGCTCCTGTGCCTCTGCAGGCCTCAACTCCCGCCCTGGGTCACCGGGTCAACCGCGCACTTTCAGATAGTGGTAGGAAGAAGGAAAGCCCCCGAGGACGTCTCCAAACCCCACCTACCCCATTCACTCTTCACTTGGCCCAAAGTGTCCGTGTCCCCCCCCCCCCCCGACTTCAAAACCCGAGACCAGACTTCAATGCCCGAGACCAGTCGGGTGTAGGCCGCCATCGCACTCACCTCGCCACTCCGAGCTCTCGCGGGGTCCTCGCAGGCGCACACACCACGCTTAAACGGCTGCACGTGCGGACGTTCCCTGCGTCCCGCACGCTGCTCCAACAGCAAATAGCACAAGGCGGCGGTGAGTGCCACTGGCCAATCAGCGCTCAGATGGTGGGTAGTGTCCCGCCCCCCCATCCGGGCCTCTTGGTTTCCTACTTGCCAACGTTCGAGGCTGCAGGGAGGACTGGGGCCAGTGGCCCCCTCTCAGGGAGATCCGTTTGCGCCTGCGTGTGCAAGGCTGGCGGAGGGCTTACTCTCCATTTTTCTTCACACTATCGCGTGGCAATGTTGAGTTAGAAGAGGCTCTAGGTTTTATATGTGCCAGCAAAGCAAGGCATTTTTGATCACCTCCCTTTTTCTAACACACACACACACACACTCGCGGAAGAGTCCTATCCTTTAGGTCTTCTCTCCCCGTTTACCTCCCACAACCTCTGGTAGTTGGCCCTTCTGGTTCTTCATTTCTGAGACCTCACTGCACACCTGCTTAATGTAAGCGCCTCAGTGTGCGGCTGAGGCGGGGAGACGCGTTGCATTCCCTGTTTCTCCCATTATAGGAAGGGTGAGGATGAGACTCTGCCCGGACATTTCCCCCCGGAAGTTGTAAAGAAAGTTCGGCTGTCATATAAAGTTGAGTGTTCACCTCTGTGGGAAAAAACAAACGCTGATTATAAAAGGAAAGAGAAAACTGGGGATGGCGCAGGTCGTTCCTCACGGCCTAATTTGTGATCCGCCTCTTTAGATCCCCAGAGGCCCTGGTCGAGTCAGTAGCCAATGGCCAAGGGTTGTTTCAATGCTGTTGATGCTTAGATTATCCTGTTCTGCTCACCCCCAAAACCATTTTCCATTCTCTGAGTCTTTGAGGAAATTCCTTGATTATCTTATGTAGGAACATAAATCCCTGTATAGTCTGACATGCTAGGTACTTAGGCTACTTGGTTGGAATGCCTCATCTCTAAACGACCATTACTGGTTCAGCACCAGGAATATATCAGTATTTACCTAGTCAGCCATAAATTTTGTCAGACTAGTCTCACTCAGTATCTGCTTTTGAAAGATTGTATTTAACAAAGACCTAATCAAATATATTTTAACATAACTTATTTAAAAATTGGACAAATTTTCAATAATGAACATTTTTCTAAACCATTCTTGGAGGGAACAGATTCTTATTGTTCTCAGGTATTGCAATGAAATGGTTCTTTATGGGGGAAAAAAAAAATATATATATATATATATATATATATATATACGATGTGGGGGAGCAATCCCTTCTGATGAGAACTGAAATTCCATATTGAGGAAAAGATAAATGTTTGAAAATAATATAATTCAAAAATCAAAAGAACAAAGAACAAAAATAAAAAAGAACAAATATGGTTCAGTAAACATTAATTCTTTAATATATGTCCCAAGTATATAAAACAGTATATTCTATTTTAATGGTTCCTTTTGAAAGATCTACATCAGTGGTATTGATACAGTGTAATGCAGGAGAGGCAGGAATTCATTTCCTTATTCCACAAGCTTCAAATGAGTACCTACTATATGCCAGATACTATACTAGGTACTAGAAGTAAAGTTAGCCCATGTCTCAAGGAAGTCTAGTGAAAAGGACAGTGGAAACTGAAATTTGAAACTTTAAGTCTCCTCAAAAAATTCCTTAGAACGCTGAGAGGGAAAACCTGTCACACACAGTTTCTCCATATTCTCCAAATCCCAGGTAATAAGATAGGGGAACAATTTTCTCAAAGTGTGTTTTGGAGCAAAGCTTATAGTTAAGACTCTTCAAACTTTAGAAAGAGGTACTAAATTCTTTGAGTAAATACAAAAAGGACTAATATTTGGATTTCCAGCATTTTATCCATGATATTTGAATCATGACTTTTAATTGATGTGGACTATACCTAGAGCAATGTAGGTATTTACATTTACATTTAAGGTAGACTTAAAATTTTCTTTCCTAGGATCTAGTTCAATGGTAGAGTGCTTCACAGCATGCATGAGACCCTGGCCTTCATCCGTAGCAACACACACACACACACACACACAATTTTTTTTTATTTCACTAGTAGACTCAAAGTGAATCACATCAAATCAAAAGGACTAGATTTTCATTTTTAGGTGCCATAAATATTTGAGAATCTTTTAACCTTGTACTGTACACATAACCATACATTAAGGAGAAATTATAAAATATTATAGATTGTAGCCATGTGAAATCAACACAAAATGCAGAGGAGAGGGGATACAAGATCTCCAAGATACAACACAGACTAAGGATGTAGCTCAGTGGATGCAGTGCATGCATGTAAGGTGGGTTCAATATCCAGCACTGCAAACAAACAAAACAAAACAAAAAAAACATTATGCTACTAACATATCTGAGGAAGAGATTCAATAGGGGGATTTTCAATATATCTAACAGGATTCAGAGAAACAAAACTTCTGTATTTGTTCAATAAAGAATAAGGCAACATTTACCAAACTGTGATATAGAATATTACTAAGAAACTTTAGGCAAATCATAGATGATTTCAATTTTGATAGTTATTTGAGTGTTTAAGTTTTTACTTTAGTATGTATTAGAAAACACACCAAACATGATTTCAGAAATCTAATTGCTTACAGTGAAGCCAAAGTAAACAACTTTAAATGTTTATTGAATTAAAGAATAAGTATATGTAATCATGGCAAAAAAATCATGATGATGGTATTCAGATGGTTTATGTGTAAGAAACATTGGTATAAGTGAAAGACTGGATCTGGATCTGAGGTCTAGTCACTAGAGAGAAGTCCTAACATCAGGTCTATTGTGACTAAATAGACGTCATCATCGTCTGTTCTGATTCCGTGCTCACTCAGCAACTTCCTGATTAATAACTCAACTTCTCTAGTAAAGGGATACTGGGAGGGAAAGTGACACGAATAAGACATAACAGCCTTACTTGTTCCCCATTATGACTCAACACATTGAGATTCTGGTTTAGAAATCAATGTTTGACCTTACCTGGTATTCCTGAGAGGGCCTACTTGTAATCAACCAGACCTCCAAGATGACAATACATTCAGTGACCTTTAAACACTGCTACAAATGTATTTAATGAGAGCTCAAAGTCAATAAAAGATAAAGTCAAACAGTAGTTGGACAATTCTTGGGTTACTTGATCTTTTGGGCCCATTGGCACAGAAAAATGGTTCATCAGTGAATTAAGAAATTTGGTGACCAGTCACTGGGAAAACACTGTATACCAGACTCTAGCCCTTTCCATTCCCATTAGATGTTATCCACTTCTAAAAACAAAGCTGATTTCTCTGGGTCCCAAGTGGCAAATAAAGTGATTCATGAATGTCATCACTATCAGTCCTCCCAGGCATATCTTTTAAAATGTACTTCACTTTAGGTAGAGCAATAATGACCTGATCCTGGGGGCAGGGGAAGATTCCCTAACTGTCCACCAAAGAAGCCTACAATGACCAACTCTCTAGCAACAAGCATGCTAGCCCACAGATTGTACTTTCTTCAAAACACAAGGTAAAAAGCAATGAAGCTTTCAAGAACTACCAGAGCACAAGGAGCTAACTAAAATGGGCTCTCACTGGCAAGATCTGGGACAATTTGAACATCAAATTAAACAGTGATAATAACAATCACAACCTGCTGATAAAGTAAGAATCCGTGAGATGTATGGCTGCAGATAAGTAAATAAGAAGGAAAATCTCTCTTAGCAGAATTCTAACAAATTTGGAGTAGAGACTTTTATCACATTTTGTAACTATCACAGTAATAGCTGATCCCAGCATACTAAAACTAGCAGCTGAAAGTTTAATGGGGGGAAAAAAAGGATATTGATAAGGTCCTAAAATGTGTCCACATAACTTAGTCACTTTCCTCATCAATGGGACAAAATACCCAGCACCCACAATAAAAGAGGACAGGTTTACTTTGGCTCAAGGTCCAGAAGTTTCAGTCCATGTTCAATGGGCTTAAACACAGAAATGGCACAGCAGAGGGCCTGATGGAGGAAAGTTGCCCCTATTATGGTGGCAGCAAGAGGAGGGAGCCAGGGAGGGATATCCACCCTTCCAGGTCATATTCCCAGTGATCTGCCTCCTCTGACCAGATCCACTTTCTAACAGCAAGTCAGCTATCACACCTCCTTGGTTCAATCTTCAAAAGCCTATCTATGAATTCAGAGCCTCTTGGAAGACATCTATATATAAACTGTAACACCCACAATGTTTTAATCAGTTATAAAGAAAAAGCTGGAGCTGTAGAAGGAGAAAGTTGGCAGACACTATCTGCCTATAAGTGATCAGAATCAACAGTATTATTCTGGCTATCTATTGCTATATAACAAATTACTTCAAATATGGTGGCCTAAAGCAATCTATTATTTCATGCTTATGTAGACTGAGGGTCTTCAGCTGAGGTTTCTCATGAAGTTATATTTATATGTTGGCTGTGAATTCATCTGAGAGTTCCATACCAATTTCTTTGAACATCCAAGATGGCTTTTTTACTCAGATACCTTGTGTCTGGAATGGCTAGAAGAGTTGAGTATTGGTCAAACATCTCTCTCTCTCTTCTGGTTTGGGCTTCCTCACAAGTTTGTGAGTGGCCTGATTCAGATTTTATATGAGGGTTGCCTGCCCCAAGGTGTGTATTCTAACTGAACAAACATTTCAAGAGACTAGGACAGAAGCTTCCAATGCTTCTTTAGATCTAGCCTAAAAAATACAGTCCCCATCTTATGAACATTCAAGTTGCAAACTTTTATAGATATGAACAGATCTCACATTATGAACATTCTTAGATGCAAACAAATCACAAAGGTAGCTCATGTGTCTGCTGGACATTGTTACAACTGTACAGTTGTGTTCTCACTGTACAGTGTGATAGTAAACAGTAGTATAGTGCTCAATCAGAACCTAGGTTGTCTGGAAGCAAGAGGAAAAACAGTGGTGATGTGGAGGTGATTATTAGGAAGTATAAACCAACATGAATTGTATAGTTGCGTCAAAGATATGTAAGATGCACTTTGTTGGACTTACAAATGAATTCAACTTACAAACATTCTCCCAGAACAAAACTCATTTGTAAATTGGGGACTTACTGAAACACAGACACATCTGCCACATTCTGTTTATTATAAAAAAGTATAAGAGTGGATTCCAGGAGCAGGAATTACATAGTGCCTTCAAAACTGGAGAACTGGTTCACTGAAATGACTAGCTGTTGATAATGTCCATTGTGCATTACTTCACTCCGTTAGCACGCACAAGTTCCTCGTGAACCCCAATAACCTGCATATTTGCTCTTTGAACGTTGTCCCAATTTTCTCATAAGATTTCTTCATTCTACTTCATTATTTTTGCTCCTCTGTGTATTTTCAAATAGTCTATCTTTGAGCTCATTAATTCTATCTACTGTTTGATTTATTCTGTTATTAATGCCTTCTTAATTCATTTTTCATTTCACTTTAAGTATTTTTAAACTCAAGGATTTGTTTGATTTTAAAAACTGCTTCCATCTGTGTTAATTTTCCATTAGCATATGAATCATATCTCTGTGTTATTTTGAAGCTCAATGAGTTTCTTAAGAGGGCTGCTTTAAATTCTCTGAGCCTTAATTTATGCTGGTGACTAGTTGATTAGTTTCTGGCAACTTACGTTAAAAATTAGATAAAGCCATAATTCCCTGAAAGTTCTTGATGCTTGTTGATTCTTTGAGTATCAGAAGAAGAATTAGGATTTTATTTTATTTTAAAGGATTAGGTATTTATTCCAGTTTTAGCAGTCTGGCTTTGTGTGTATTTGGCTTTTCAGAAATTTAAGCAGGCTACTTATTTTCTCTGCGCCTATCTTCACTTTCACCCTTTTAGCACCTAGAGGGCTGTTTGCTATCATTGTAGTGCCTACGTTTCAGCAGTAGAGGGGGATCCAAGCTCAGATTTGCCCTAAATCTCCAGTTAGTGTGGGTTGTTTCAGCATAAACTGGGAGACCTACAGAAGATAGTTTGTCCTCACACTCCTGTCCCAAATGCCTCACCCACCATCACAAACCTGTGATGGGGAACTAGAATTCTACCCATATCTTGGGAGAATCACCGTAAAGGTATCAGCCCCTTCAGGCTTATGTGCCACACCTATGGCCAGAACACTACAATGCTGTCACACCCTGAGCCCACAACCAGCCAGGTCCAGCAGAGTACCAAGGTAGGATCAAGGTCCACCCTGCTGCGGAATGCCTACTGCTGAAGCGGATTATTAGCCCATGAGTGCTGCAATCAGCTACAGATGATGATAGTTGGAACAGAAGTTCTATAGACTGGTGCCACATGACTTACCCTGGCACTACAGCTGTTCCAGAGCCTCTGTCTTCAGGCAGTCCTGGAGACGGAAACTGTTGGGATCTGCCTGGCTAGTGTTATATGTCAGCAGCCCAGCACAAAGTTCCAAGACAAAGTCCTGTGTTTATTATTCTGTCCTACCCTTACGAATGGAGTCTTGTTCCACACTATGCTGTCTGAGGTTTGGGCAGTGTTGGTGGAGACGGTCCTTTGGTCACCAAGGCTGATACTAAATTGGGTCACATGAGTCTCACAGCCACGAGGACCTGATCCCAGGGGCGCACCCAGGCCCATCCTACAGCTGGTGGTGTTGCAAGGAGGAGTAAGTCTGACCCAGACTGTGCCTGGTACTATAGCAAGACTAGAGGTCTGCCTGCAAATACATACTGCAGGGGAAGGCTGTGTTGCTGGAAGTCAGGCAAAGGGTAGTAAAGAGTCCCTTGATCACAAAAGCTAATACTAAGCACCATGGCATCTGAGTCTCATAGCTGAGGGACCTATAGTTAAAGGCAAAGGAAGAGGTGGCAGGCCCATTCCATGGCTGGTAATGATGTAAATTAAAACACACACTGGGCCAGGTGTAGTGGGCACACCTGTAATCCCAGCACTCAGGAGGCTAAAGCAGGAGGATTGTTGTGAGTTCGAGATCAGCCTGGGCTGCAAAGTGAGCTCAAGGCCAGCCTGAACTGCACATCGAGTCCCTGTCTCAAAAAGACAAAATACATACACACAACACACACACACACACACACACACACACACACACACACACACACACACACAGGTCCCACCAGAATGTAGGTGCCTGCCTAATGCAGGAGCAGGTCAAGAGGCTCTGTCTATGAGCTTTCACCTTTGGTTGTCTGGTGCTGGACCTCAGCAAAGCAGCCCTGGCACCGAACTATGAGGCAAATTTTGTGCTAGTTTGCAAGCCCTGCTTCCCAGTAGATGGAGTCTTGCTCTCCCTCTGCTGCCTGAGGTTGAAGAAGGGGTGTTAGTATTACTGAATCCAAATCTATTTACTTGCCGCTTGAAAAGCCTGGATGACTTTAGGGCAAATTTTTGGAGAAGGATAAAGATTTTTTGGAAAGTCAGAAACCAAGGTGACAGGCTATTGCCAATAAAGACCATCTTAACTCAGTTCACATTTCAAGTTCCTTTTATCTCTAGATAGAGGGAAAGGAAGAAAGCTTAGGGAGACTTTGACATGTCAGTCTTGTACTGACAACTGTAGACCAACAATCCCTAAATCACTAATAGGGCTGCAAATTGATAGGGTTTTTTTGTGCAGATAAAAATAAAACAAAGTAAAAAAATGCCTTTATTGTGGGCAGAGAAGACCACAGCAGAAAAGAGGAATGAAGAGCTTTTGAGGGCCTGGCTGGGAGAACAAAGGCTATATAGGGCCAGGCTGAGGGTTGGGTTTAGGAGATGGTCTGTGTGACTTGGCAGGCAGTGATTGGACAGAGGGTGGGAAGAGGACAACAGGATGTTGTAAAAAAGGAAATAAGAAGGTGTAATATGACCAGGGAGAAGGAAAGCATAGTCTGCCACATGGCCTCCTGTGGGCCATGCCAGACTAGCTTACCGCCATAATGACTTAGCACAATTTTTATTAAGGTGAAAAACCCATCACAAATAATTGGGAAAGACTATATACTCAAGCAGGCCAAGGCCTATCTATTGTGCCTGAATGCAATGTGGAGGTGGTGAGGCTAATTTCTCTATTAGTACAACCACAGTAGCAGTACTCTTGCCTTGGAGGAGCGATCCCGGGGTTTTGCTGGGCCCTTGGGTTCACTGTAGCAGGCCTCGTACTAGGCTTCAAGTTAAAGGGCTAGGCTTAATTCCTTCTTTATCCTCTGAGCGGAGGCATCTTTCTGCATCCTGCTTGGAGCTCCAGGAGAGATGACACAGGCAACTTTCTTTTCTGCCTTTTCAGTGTGCCTTTTATTATAGTGAAAACAGGTACCATTTTCCACACCTTGCTTCCTTAGCTCTTGTGTGGCTACCTGGTACCTGAGTAGCTTTTCAAGCTTGTGTGACTGGGGAGGTGGTCACTGGAGAATTGGAGCTGCTGCCTTGCTCTGCCTTCTTGAAAAAGAAGTTTACAATAAACAATATTGTAACACAGACTAACAGACTTTATACACAAAAGAAAGCACTCCAGAAAGAATCTGTTTCTAATATGTTACAATACGAAATACAAAACACTACCTATGAAATCTCCATTGTTAAATAGAACATTAATGTGATCAAATATTTGATCTAACTACTGTCCATGGTACTAGGAGGGACAGAGAGTGATACATGTGTGTGTGTGTGTGTATATATATAAAATTTTAGTGAATATATATATCAAAATTATATATATGCACCATAATTATATATATATCATGATTATACATATACCATAAATGATATGTGTCATATATCATCATTATATATAAAATACATATAAATCATATATATCATAAATGATATATGTAAAATTTTGGTGTATATATACATATATATATAGCAAAATGAATGCAAGAAATTTTAGTAAAAAAATCAATTTCTTGTTTAAAAAAATTTAAAGACAGTAAGAAATTTAGAGGTTAACGGATATTAGAAATAAAACCTAACACAATGTACTGGTCTTATTTGGATTTTGACTCAAGCCAACTATTAAAAACTTTAATATAATTCAATAAATTTATAAACTATTTAAATGCAAAATGTTTTAGAGCAAATATTAATATTTTAAACATGAAAATGGGTGGTGATGGGTTTTTAAGTATTTATTGTTAAAAATATCTATTGGACTATGGTTATAGATGAGATAAAACATGGGCCTGTGTTATTTTCACAAATGACAGATACATGAAGGTTCAACATACTCTCTACTTTTTTATACATATAAAATTTTCCACAGAGAAAGATACAAAATTGTGTTATTTTTTCTGGCTTCCCCCAGCTTTATTTTTACCTCTATGACTAACCAATTCCTTTGCAACCTTTTTTTTTTTTTATCAGAATCCACCCACTGTTAAATGTTGAGATTTCTTAGGATTTGTTCTCATTTCCTGCATCATTTTTCTTTGTCTTGAGTATTTTTATCTTATAATATATGAATGCATTAGTCAAAAATTTTCTAAACTAGCTTCAGGGAAAAAAGCGGAGGGAAAAATCTATTGACTCATACACCTGGGAAGAATACAGAATCAAGAACACAGTTACAGCGAGCAAGATTTCACTCTTAGACTTCATGCCACTAGGATCCGGTCTCTCCAAGCTTCAAGTAGATATGTCTTCATTCTGTATGTAGTTCTGTCCATGAGATAGGAGAGATCAGGAACACCATCAGCCTCAGATTACATTCACTTAGCTTATTATTTTTCTCTTCAAGTCAAATGTTAACCTAAAGTACCTTCAATTTAAGTATTCCATATTTTCTTGAAAACTAATGTATAATGATTAAATTCTGAAGGAGAAGAAATGTCTGGGGAGGTTTATTAAGCAATACTTCATTGTTTTTAGTACGGCTTAAACATAAGCCTAATTTGTATCTAAGCCTATTTGTATTTTAAACACACACTAATTTATATCTTTCTAACAGTACGATGGGTATAGAAATGTCTTCCTCTCAGGAGGGTGAGCCAAGAGGTTCGCCACAAGTTGGAGGGCAGCCTGAGCTACATAGCGAGCTCAAAGCCAGGCTGAAATACATACATACTGAGACCCCCATCTCAGAAAACAAACCAAAAAAAAAAAAAAAAAAAAACCCCAGAAAAACAAAAACAAAAAAACTCATCTTCAAGAAAGCAGTGGAAGGCAGAGGAAGCAGAAGTCAAGTTTGGACATTCATGCCACCCTTACAGAAGCCATTTACTAAGCTATATTAGTGAAAGGCTACTTAGATATTTCCAAACAATTTGAATCCTTACTATGCTCCAGAAAGATGATGGGTGGTAAAGGCTTCACCAACACAGAATCTAATATTATTCTTATGGAGAGAATGCAGAATGGCACTACCCACTATCCTGACACCCATGAAAAGGTCCTGATGAGGTCCGTTTTCCTAAGACTGAGGGAGTTGAGAATTGCATCTCAGATTCTGACTAGCCAGCTCAACACTGCAGTAAAGAAAACCAGAACCAGGTGAAGCTTTTAGCACCTCATGTCTAGGTGGAAATAGCAAAATAAATTCTGATCTCCATTCTCACTACCAATAAAGCAAGAATCAACCAGGTCTTCATATTCAGGCTATTCTTCTAAAGGGAATATGGCAGTAAACCCATTTCCACTAATAGATGGCTTATATTTTTCCTTTGTGGATGATAAAAATTATTGTTCTCTGATCAGAAATTTTAAAAAGCTGTGCCCAGCTTTGATGGTTACTGTAAAGGCAGTGCATTTGCAGTGAGGATTAAACAAGAACCACATGATGAGAGCTGTTACCCAGAGAGCTATTGCCCTGCATTTGCCACTGTTGGTGTGAAGTCAGGTGGACAGTCCTTTCTCTACAGAATTGGTGCTCAAGGTACAATGCCTTTACCAGTTTCTGTAGTGACCTATCTTTCCAACACCTGAGTTCCTTTTCTTCTGTCAGTGCTTGAGTGGAGTCATAGAAATCACACGGTGACTTGTTATCTAGAAGTGGTAGATATCAGTCTAGAATACATTCCAGAAAATGTACCTAGTTCTACTTTATGAAGCATTTCTACTGAATCCTTAAGATCTTCCAAAATATGTTTTTCATGTATCTATTGACCATTTATATTCTTCCTCTTTTTTAATTTTAAAATCTATTTAAGTTTTGGAACTAGCATTGACATGGCTGAAGTATCAGGCGTGGTATCATGAGTTAACTGCATAGCTGTGTTAATTGCCCACCTGTGACAAACTGATACTGTATAATTATGCGCTCATACATTCAGAGATATTTGATGTATTTAAAATTTTTTTATTTTTACTAGTACCATTGCACTACATAACCGTTGCGTTCTACAAGTGAAGTTGGTACTTATACATAAAACATCTTTTTTCCATCATCCCATCCTGTACTATTTCCCTTTTCTCCCCTCTTCCTCCATCTCTTAGCTCTCTTATATTTTGCAAGACTTATATTCCTATTTTCTATTATCTATTATTTTGCTCTTTATTTATAATATGCATTTCTCCTATAAGAGAAACAATATGATATTTAAGTTTGTGTGTCTGATTTATCTTACTTAACATTATGGTCTGAAGGTACATTCATTTTCCTACCAATGACTCAAGTTTATCCTCCTTTATGGAAGAACAGTACTCCATTGTATATAAATACATTTTCTTTTCCCATGCATCTGCTGATGGACAAATAAACCACTTCCAAATTTAGCTATTGCAAATTGTGCTGCTATAAACACGGGCATATGTGTTTCACTATAACATTCTGTCTGTAACTCTTTTGGGAAGATACCTAGAAAGGGAATAGCTGGGTCAAATTGAATTTCTATTTTTTTTTAAGAATCTCTGTAATGATTTCCACAGCGCTTGTATCAGTTTACATTCCCGCCAGTGATGAAGAAGGATTGTTTTCTCCCCACAGCCTCACCAACATTTATTGGTTGATTTCTTGATGGTAGCCATTTTTTTCTTCAATGAGATGAAATCTCAGTGTTAATCTGTTTCTTGATTGGCCAGTGATGTTGAATATTTTTCATATATTTCTTGGCCATTTGTATTTCTGCATCTGAGAAATGTCTACTCATTTCAGATGCCCAATTTTTAAAACCAGGTCTTTAAATTTGGGGATTCTAAATTTTTGTTCTTTATATATTCTAGATATTGGTCCTTTGAGGAGAAGCTCACAAAAATTTTTTTTTCATTCTGAGGTTGTCTCTTTATTCTGTTAGTGATTTCCTTTGCTGTGATTTTTAGTATGATGCGATCCCATTTGTTGATTCTTAGTATTTTTTCTTCTACAACCATGTTTTTGTTCACAAAGTGTAGGGAGTGGCTGAAGCTGGAAATTGATCACATGTGTGGGGGCAGGGCAAGCCATGTAAACAAGCTGCCTGAGTCCAGGGAACACCAAGCCCTGAGACAATCCAAGCAACGGGTTGCTAGACAAAGGGGAGTCATGTGACACCAACCTGCCAAAGCATGCTATGGTGGTTGAGCAGTTCCTTTCCGCCTACCCAGACAGAGGGCTCCACCTAACCTCAGCTGTCTGTTACCTTTATTTCTCCATCCTCTCACAGTCCTTCCCCCCTCCTTGCCCTCCAAACTTCAAATGCCACATGGGCCTCGGCAAGAAAGTCTATGCCTATACCTATGTCTTCAAGAGTTTTAACTCTTTTGCATTCCAGAAGATTGTTTCTGTTATAATGTTTAAATCTTGGGGCAACCCACTCGGGCCCCCTTCTGTCCCTCTTTCAGACAGAAGCTTTCTTTCCCTCAATAAATATAGTCTGCTCTTTATCTCCATTGCTCCTAAAATTCATTCTCCAGTTTTAGAGAACATGAACTTGTTCCAGATGTCTTTCAGTTTGGGAGTTTCTTTCCCCCATATCATTTGGAGGTCCTCCACTGAGATCATTAGACAGTGACTTAAAGCTATATGCCTACCCAAGATGAAAATGCCTGGTGTCTATCAGGGGCCTTTGATAGACCCTCTGGAGAGTATCTCTGCCTGCCAATCAACAACTACAACCTCCTTCAGCCTGAAGAAGCCAGAGCAGTCATCACCCACTATTCCCTCATGGCAGTTCAGGTTACTTCTACAGAAGGGGGAATGTTATGGGCAACTGAATATTATTGATAGAAATATTTTAGGCAGTCAGACAGGGGTAGGCCCTCAGAGGAGCCAGTATGGAAGACAAGATACTTTGCAAATGTGGGAGAAATATGCATTTCCACTGTGGGCCAGACCTCAAAACAAAAGATGAAACAAATGTGTTCACATACTTTCCTAAGGTTGGATATCTAGGATTGATATTTTAAATAGGTAGCAATCACCTTGAAAAAGCCAGGAAGAGTCACTAACCCAATCCACTACAGGAAAAGCCCCTGTTCTGTATTCATGCCTGTTTGCTATGTGACTCACTTCCCCATTTGATCCTGATTTAATCAATTTCACCCGAACAATTATACTTGTAATCTTATTGACTATAGTTTTGTCCCACCTCATGCCCACCTAGCAAGTTCCCATGTTTCCCATCTTGGACCTGCCTTGTCTCATGGTTTTGCTCTGTAAAACTCCCTAAAAAGGACGGGTTCCTGGACAACCCACTCGGGCCCCCTTCAATCCCTCTCATGGGCAGAAGCTTTCTGCCCTTCAATAAATATATTCTGCTTTTTTAAAAATCTTGATCAATTTTGATTTTAGTTTAGTGCACGGTGAGAGATATGGGCTGAGGTTCATTTTTTGGCATGTGAATAGCCAGTTTTCCAGCACCATTTGTTAAAGAGGCTACCTTTCCTTCAGCTAAGAATTTGGGCCCCTTGACAAAGATAACACATGTTTGACTGGAGTTGTTTCTGTTCCTTCTATTCTGTTTCATTGATCCACAGTCTGATTTTTTTTGTGGGGGTGGTTGTCATTTTTTGGTTTTTTGCCAATACCAGAGCCTCAAGTGCTCATAGGTAGGGCTTTGGGAGTGACTGGATTATGGTGTGTGATACTGGATTAGAACTTGACTGGCTTGGTATAATTCTGGATATGGATGATGGCTTTACTGAAGGGGAAAGACCCACCATCACTGTAGGTGTCACAAACCAATGGGCTTGCAGCCTAGATGAAATAAAAAAGGAAAGAACAAAGCCACACGGCTTCCAGCCTTCCATTCCATGAACTGTTTCTCACTTCCCATTCCCCTCCATCATGTCACCCTGCTTCGGAGCCAGCCACTTAGGGACCAAAACCTCTACAAACTATAAGCTAAAATAAACCTTCTCTCCTTTTACCTGTAGGTGTTGGATATTTTGCCCATCAATAAGAAAGTAACTAAGGCAAATTTTGCTGTGGGAGAAGGGTCATTGCTGTGACTATACCTGACCATGAGGTTCAGAAGCCTTGGGAATCTTTGGAGGCATTTTGTTGCCTTGTCTTATGTTTTTGTTGTTTTTTGGTTTTGTGTTTTGTTTTGTGCTGACATTTTTGGCTATTTATAGTGCAATAACTTTGTTAACAGTATGGAGAGCTCTTTAGTTAGTGTCTGCTTTTGTGATGCACTCTGATATAGTAAGTTTTTTTTTTTTCCGGTACCAGGGATCGAACTCAGGACCTTGCGCTTGCCAGGCAAGCGCTTATGCCACTGAGCTATACCCCCAGCCCTCAGTGATGCACTCTGGATGTGATTAACTATAGGCCTTTGTCTCTGTTTGACCACATTTGTTAATTTGGGCAGTAGGGGATACAGTATAACTGGCCCAGTAACTAGTTCTCTGGGAATGGACTGTGTGGCAGATTAATGGTCAGCTTGTAACACCCAGCTGAACTGAGCCAGTGTGGTCTTGGGTATGGAAGGCCCACCTGAGGATTGTTGCCAATAGCATAAAAGGAGAACTGGAGGGGAAGATGGTGTGCTACTGATACTCCTGGGGAAGCTTGTCCTGTGGTTTTCCTGATATGAGCTCAGCTGTTTCCATTGTCAGAGGAGTTTGAATCCTTTCTGTCGCTGAGGATGGCTGTGGTTCTTTGTGGAGGAAACTCTGGTCCTTACCTTGAGCATCTCTTCCTGGCTCCAGTGCAGGTCCTTCCGCCTGCTAGCGCAGATCTTTCATCCCACTAGCGCAGACTTTCTAGCTTCCACCACTGACCTTTGGGCCTTCCCAGTGAAGATCCTTGATACAGACTTGCACAAAACATTGTCACGGGCTCTAGGCCTCCAGTTGGAGGACACTGCCATGGGTTCTAAGTCTTCAGATGGACTCATGGACATTGCCATGGGATCTAGGCCCTCAGCTGGATTCTTGGGTCTCTAGTGTATGGACACATCTCCTGCACTCTTTTGCATTTGACTCTTTGTGTGACTATTATCAAATAATCCTATAAATAATGTGTCCTATATTAGGTCTATTCCCTTGAAAACCTTGACTACAATAGACTGCAATATTGCTAGTAGCACAAAGGTTATCAAAATATTGGCATACAGAGAACACTTGTTAATAGCAACCTCTATTCCACCCTAGCAATAGCAACTAAATCAGCAACAATAATAGTGTCTAAACCATACACTGCCCTGGGAAAGTGCAGGCGAACCTAAGGCAAACACTTGAACTAAACCTTCGGGGAATAGGTCAAAACACACTATCACAATTACAGTACTTGAGAGTAAGATCTACACAATGCTCTTTTGTGCCAGTACCCTACACCAGGGATGTGGGCCTCCCATCTTCCATGGCCACCACCAACCTGGAGAGTGATAATCACAAAGTTATTATCAAAATTCAGCATTTTAAAATCATTTTTCTGTTGTAAATTTTTTATGAGTTCCAGAGTTTCTCGAAAAGATGATCAATAGTTTTGTAAGCTTGTTCGTTGCTTTTATATATCAACAGAGTTTTCAAGTTTCATATTGTGATATTTTTGCTGACATCTTCACATCACTTATTTTTATGCACTTCAACCTTGCTTAAAACTCTTTTCCCAGCCTGGAATGCATAGAAAGAAGTACATTTTTTTCTTTCACTGAAGCTATCACAATAATGACCTGCTGATTCCAAGCAGGGTCAAAGAGCAATTGCAAAAGTTAAGCAAAGATACCATCAGCAAAATAACTTACCTTTCTTAATGACAACATTTTCTAAATCACTGGCCTTGCAATTGCCAAGCCTTCAACAGCAGGCAGTGTTTCGTGAGGTTGAATTCTAGATATTTTGCCACTTGGAATTTGGCCTGGTCAAGTCACTTTAAGCTCGCTAAGGTCGGGTTTTTACCTATAAAATGGAGATAAGATAGTTACAGAATTGTGGTAAAAATTTAAAACGGGATGTCATATGTAAAATACTTGGCACTCATTATAATTCGATTTGGATTTTTAAATTTGGTTCTTGATTACATTAGAAGATATTGCTGTTTTTTATTGATTTCATTCTTTTATAAAAAAAGTGCCCCTGGAGTCCTCTAATGAAAGCGTTTAGGGGTTGCCATATGGTTTACAGGGTCCTCACTGTGGCGTTGCTAACAAGTGCGTTAATTTTACTTAGATTGTGTAGTTGTATTGGCTTTGCGGGGTAGGAGGGGTCTAAACCGCCCCCTCCTCCTACACGCCCCCGGGCTGTGCCCAGGCGTCCGGCGCCGCACCCACCCACGTGACACGCACACCTGCGCGTCGGGCGGGTCTCGCGAAGCTTCCGGGTGGGGCTGAGCGGGAGGGGCGGTGGGCGGCGCAGAGCCCTCTGGGAGTCGTAGTCCGCGGCGGCCGAGTTGACCGTGGGGCCAGCTTGGCGCGCCCAGAACTCCAACCCCCGCCGGCCCCCGCGGCATAGGCCATCGCCCCTTCCTGTTTCGGGGACCAGTAGCTCGGTGGCCGCGAATTGCGAGCTTCTAAGCAGGGGTCCTCTCCTTCTTGCCGTTTTCCGAGATTGAGGGTTCGGTCGGCTCAGGTAGAGCAAGTTTTCCGTGGCCTTGCGGACGCGCCCCGCGGCGGCGAGAGGGGCTGAGCTTGTGGGCAGCGGGCTGTCACCTGGGCTGGCTCTGCTGTGGAGCGCGCGGGATTGGAGATCGGTGGAGAGCGGGGAGGCCGAAGCCGCAGCCGCGGAGACTGCTCGAGTGCGGTAAAGTGGGGAGTCCGAGGGGTGAGGCAGCCTTAGGGAAAGGTGAGCACCCCGAACCCGGTTGAGGGAGGGGAATTAGGGGAATGGCCTGAAAAGAGCGCCTTTCTTTTCGCCAAGTGAGGAAGAGCTTGAGGAAGGAAGTCCGTTTGCGCCTGAGCTGGGATCCCAGATGGGCAAGCTTTTCCTTCCCACGGCTCAGCTGTGTGAGTGTGTTGATCGTGGGTGGCATGCCATAATAGCTGTCTTAGAGTACTGGGACCTTAGGACGGCTAGTCAAGCGCGTTCTCCTCCTTTTCGAGCGAGAAGAGTGAGGTCCAACGAATTGGAGAAGCCCAGTCATCACGACAAAACCAGTTTGTGGCCGACTTAGCTGAAACCACATTGTCCTGATACCTTTATCCATTGCTGAGATCATTAGATATGCAAACCCTAACATGTATCTCTTTCTTTTCTTTTTTTTTTTCTTTTTAATGCCCTGGGACCTGACAACAGTCTGATAGATAATAGACAAAGGCTGAAAATTTTTAAGGTTTTCAGTAAGTCAAAGGTATCCTTGTCATAGCTTGGAGAAAAATCTGGCTCATAAACTACTTTCCTACTAGGGTAAAAGATTGATAGCAAAGATGTCGCCTATAGTTTTTATGCCTCTAACATAATAAAACGTACTCCGATTTATGCTCACTAGAACTGAGAACAATTAACCTTAAATTTCTCACAGTCTTGCATAATGTGTATCTGTTACACACATAAAGTAATACGCTGTTAACTGATTTCATGAGACCCTGAGTGTTTACAATGAAAGGTAAGTGCAGCGTGAGAAATTGGATTACTAATGTGAATTTAAAAATTAAAATAATAGTTTTTAGTATTTTTGAAAGAACGTATTGGCATAAAAGTTTTGAAAAGTGAAGAGATTTAAGAATTTCCCTAGGCCGTCATGTCACACTACACTTCAATTTCATTTCTTTGCTAGTATTCGTCCTTCCTTATTGCCTTAAGAAAACTTAAGAACACTTAGTTTACCGGGTATGGGGAGAGAGGTTCTTTGCTAACATCGTATTGTTCTAATCCACATTGACTTCCAGTACTGTCAGATTTAACAGCCCTTGAAATATTAATTGACCCAAGTGTTACATCAAAATTAGATGATTCTAGCTCCTATTAGCTGACCAATAAATTATTCATAAGGAAGGAATTTAGATAGGTTTGCTAGTGGACTTTAGGCAGTTATAGATTTGTACATTAAAAAAAAAGATGTATGTACCATAGCTTTTCCAACCAGACTGCTTTTCTCACGGTATGGTTCCTTTTCTTTTATACTGGCATATTACAGAAGTGGGTAAACTGAGCAAATTTGACCTGCTGATGGATATGTTTTCTCTTTGCAGAGTTTTGTTGGAACACAGCCGTGTGTACTCATTTACATATTGCCTTTCCCATAAAAGGCAGAGCTACAGAGATGTGGCTGGAAAAGCCTGAAATATTTACTGTCTGGCCCTTTACAGAAAAAATTTGTCAACACCTGGCTAATACACTAAAAATAAATAAGGTGTCTGACACTCTGTAACATATGCAAGTATATTGGGTGATGTTAATTTTCAGTCTCTGAAGAACATGTAAATACATGTTAGAGCCACACTCACATTTGTTTAGGGACAAGTCCATATATTTTGCAAATTTATGGATGCATTTGGCATAGATACTATAGATTTTTTTTTTGCAAAAAATTGTGAAAGTTAGTTTCTGAGCCTTGTATGGAAAGGGATGTTATTTGTTGAGATACACTGATGATCATAGACAAATCTTTAAAAGAATGTGATACTGACTCTGGTTGATTTTTGTGTACTTTTTATGGAGATATGCCTCAGCAAGGCACTAACATTAAAAAAAAAAACTTGGAAATATTAAATCAGGTAAGGTCTTGATTCTCTTATGGACCTGTTTCAGTCTGTTCTGCTTTAACAAAATATTTGAAACTGGGTAATTTTTACAAAGCAGATGTAGAGCTGGGCATAATGGCCTAGGCTTGTAATCTTAGCACTGTGGGATGCTGAGGTAGGAAGGTTGCCAGTTCAAGTACCATCTGGGCAATTTAGTAAGACCCTTTCTCAAAACAAAAGGTTAGAGATGTAGCTCAGTACGAAAAGCCCTGAGTTCAGTTTCCAAGATCACAAAACAAAAGCAACAACAAAATCAAATTTATATGTGACAGTTCTGAAAGCTGGGAAGTCCCAGCTTGACTTGCAGTTGGATCTGGTGTTTGCTGAGGGCCCCATTTGTACTTCAAGGATGATGCCTTCTTACTGTGTGCTCCCACACACAGGACAAATTTCAGAAAGGCAGAGAGGTCAGGTTGGTTCCCTTCCGTCCTCCATAAAGTTGATATCCCACGCATGAGCATAGCATTCAAGATTATGATTCAATGTGTGAATTTTGGAAGGAACAGAAAGCATTAGCAGGACCCCATATTAAAACTAGTCTTAAACAGTTTGGGAGTCATTATTAAATGACCCAGCTGTGAGCTAACAGATTTGCATTTGAGACTTTGTTTTACAGCTCAGAGATTAAGGTAACAGAAGTAAATATGTCTGTTTATCTCATGTTTAACTCCCACCAAATTATATAAGTGTTTTGACTGTGGCAAACTACTGCTGGAGGAGCATTTAGTAATTTAGTCATCAATAGGGTATTTTGCTTTGTAATCTGTGCAGTATTAGCTATGGCGCTCTTTAGTCACCTCAGCCTAATTTGTCAAACTGCAGACTATTGTATGGTTCTATTCATCAGCACATTCAAAAAGGCATTTAATTGCTTTGCGACAACTTTCTGGGTGAATTTGAAATTCAGGCTAATTGAAGAAACTGAAAATTACCAATTTCCTTACGAATTTTTATATTTACTTAAACCTTATGCTTTGATTTTTTTCAAAAAGGTGCCAGGTAATTTGGATTCCTCATTCATTGTTTTAAAATCATTGGTTTTCTGCTTCTTTGGAATATATGGATAATTTTACTATTGCCACGAAATTTCAGATATTCCAAATAAATATATGTGACTAAACTGGGACCTATAAATTCCTCAAAGCCTTCACACTTTCCCCATTCTTAATTATCACTTTTTTGGTAAGGCTGAAATCCAAAGATCTTTCTAAATTTCTCCTCTTTCTTGGTTCCTAGCACCCAACCTAGGTAAAATATTGGTCTCCATGAGTTACAAACATCCTTTCTCTAGGAATTCAGCCATATTAATATATCAGTAATTTAGGAATCAGTATTTCAGATTATTGGTTTACGAAAGAAATAGCCACACACAGTCATATATTTCTTCCATTGTTTAACTAGATATCTTTTTTTGTTACTCTAAGTTGGCTGTGGGCTTTTGCCCTGTCTTACTGCAACTAGAAGGGATGTTACTGGCTAGGGAAATAACTAGCCTGCGAGTGTAACACTTTATGCCATCCTGGCTTTTGGGTGCCAGTAGCACTACTCCAATTATAACAACCAGTTGAACAAGATAGACTATGGGGAGAGGCAGGGATCTCCATTTGGAAGTTCTTGTAGAAACTTGGAAAGAAATGATGGTGGTCTGATTCTGGATGTATTTGAAAGCCAGGCCAATAATATCCTAATGGATTGAATACAGATGGTAAGAAAAAGAAGTCCTGGGTGACTCCATGAACTTTGACCTAAGCAACTTGAAGGATATAGAGTCCATTAATGGCAAGCAAGGTAACAATGAGTGGGGTAGTTTTTTAGAAAAAAAATAAAAAGTTGTGGGCATGTTAGGCTTGAGTCATATATTACATCCAGGTAAAGATGTTGAGTATGTGTTGAGGTATACAAATCTGAAATTCAGAAGAGAAGTTTAGGCTAAAGGTATTAATGTAGATGCCATTGTGTGAACTGTAGAACTTTCTATAGTAATGGAAATGTTTTCTACTCTTATTGTCTAATATGGTAGTCACTAGCCACAAATGAGCTATTGAGCAATTCAAATGCAATTATTGTGACTGAGGTACTGAATTTTATTTACATAATTTAAATTTATGTACTTACGTAGCCACATGTGACTAGTATCTACTATATTAGACGACAAACAATGACATTAAAACTATTAGGCCCAATAAGACTACAGAAAAAGAAAGAAAAAGAAAAAGAGAGAAAGAATAGATGGGAAAGAAGGCCAGGACTAAACCTTAGAACTCTGCAAGTTTATAGAAGTCTGAGAGATGAGGAACAAAAGTAAAGGAGACAGAAGAAGCAGGAATCAGTGAGGTAAGGAGAAATCTTGGAGGCCTAGTGAATCTGCTTTATGTGGAGGACTGTGATCCCTTTTGGCAAATATTTGTGATGGGTCACATAAGCTATGGAGTGAGAGACGGCCATTGGGTTTTGCAGTGTGGAGGTTCTTTGGTGATTCATTAAGAACAGCTTCTGTAGTGTTAGGAAAGATAGGCTGATGAGCATTGGTTTAGGAAGTTAGAGGATCTTATTTGTCTTGTGTTTTCTGTTTTGCTCATCTGTTTTATGTTTTCTTTCTTGCTTTCTTTTACATCCACTTTTGTGATTGTCTTTTTCCCTTCTACTAGATTTTAAGTTATATACATTTTCTGGTAATAGTTACCTTATAAATTACACGCCATCATATCAGTGTGTAAGGCTAAGTTGGACAGCACAAGAATCTAGAACATTTTAATTCCAGGACCACCCCAAACCCCTTTGGTCTGAGATTTTAGAGGTTTTTTCTAACTCTGTAATGTATTGTTTGTATCTTTTATGAATTCTAGAAGGTTCACAGCCATTATCTCTTTAGATGTTACCTGTCATCTGTTTTTCCAATTACATAATGTACTTTTAGACCTTACCTATTTCCCATGTCTTTTAACTTCACACACATTTTCTGTCTTTTCTATTTTCTGTTTCCCTGAAACTTCTTGAGGCTTTGAAAACATTAGCTCAGGTTTCCTTGATAATAGTAATCACCTTCAAAGCAACCATGGTTTCCTTGAGTCATTTACCTTTCCAGGTTTCTTAATCTTGTGCACAAATTTTTGATGCTTTTCAAAAAATTTTAAAAATATTTTTTCACATTTTTGTCCAAATAATTTAACCTGTTTTATTCTTAGAAATGGATCATCTCACTTATTTTTTATTAAGCTGAAAAATAAGAACTTTAGTTCATGTTTACAGATTTCTGATAAATATTTCAGGCAGAAAAATCATTTAAGATACCTTTAGCAGCTAGGCCCAGTGTCCACCTACCTATCGTCCTAGCTACTCAGGAGCCCAAAGCAGGAGTGCTTGGCCCAGGAGTTCAAAGTTAGCCTGGGCAGCATAGTGAAACCTCGTCTGAGGGGGAAGAAAGACATCGTTAGGAAATCCCCATACTTTGCCATTTCTTCTGCATGCAAATATATTTTAACAAATAGTAAAATGTTTTTAAATTAAATGAAGTCATTTTTATTTATGTAGGACTAACTTCTCTGTGCTTAAAATCTGAGAAAAATGGCAAATGTGGACGATAGGCATCACCTCATCTCTGAAGTAGATGATGAAGTAAATCCTGGACCAATGAATATTCAGTTTGATTCATCAGACCTACGATCCAAAAGGTAAGAGTTTAAAAAACTTCATGATTAGAATTTTTACAACTGAAATATGATGAATTATAGCCATATACATATAGAACTGAGTATAAATACTCAATTCCTTTTTCTGGTGCTGGTAGTTGAACTCCGGCCTTCACACTGAGCTACATTCCCAACCTCTCTTTTTTCTCTTTTTTTAAATGTAAGTTGCTAAATTGCCTAGGCTGGGCTCAAACTTGTGATCCTCCTGCCTCAGTCTCCCATAGTGCTGGGATTACAGGTGCAAATGACTACACCCAGTATAAAATATCTAATTCCTTACAGAGTTTATCTATGAATGTGGGAACAAGCTATGAAAACTCTTTCCATTATTTTATTTTTTTGTACTAAACTGAGAATCTATTGGAGAAGAGGTTAGGATAAGTTTTACAAAGTAAGATGCATTAATATCACCTAATAAATGCACTTGATTTACTTAAATAACTCTTTATTGCCTGCTTTATGCAAGGTAGTATGCCAGATGCTGGAGATACAAGAGTAGAATAAACACAGACTAGCTGGAGCAACTTAGAATCTCTCTCAAAAAGTAGACTAGATTAGACTAATAAAATTAGAAAGAAGAGTTTGGTATGTAGCTCAGTAGTAGAATGTTTGCCTAGTATATGTGAAATCCTTAGTTCAATCTCTAGTACTACCAAAAAAACCTCTCAAAAAGTCCACAATCTTTAAATCCTTACCTTTACTGAACTTAAATGTCAGCAGAGAGTTTACGTAATTTGAATTTAAACTTTACTTCACTTTATACGTAGAAAACCCAAAATAATTCATTGAAAACATAAATAGTTGGGCTAGAGGGTGCTTATTCCTAGTATGTGTGAGAGCATGGATTGAATATACAGATACACACATATAGTAAGAAAATTCACTAAGGTGGTTGGTACCTAGTAAGGTACAAAATAGTCTTGCAGTAAGAAAATGTAATGGAAGAAAAAAATGCATTGAAAGTCTCAACAAGGGCTGGGGATATAGCTCAGTGGAATAAGCGCTTGCCTAGCAAGCGCAGGGTCCTGAGTTCGATCCCCAGTACCGCAAAAAAAAAAGAAAGTCTCAACAAAAATGCACAAAAGCTATATGCGAGAAATTTTTGAATGCTCTCAAGAGACATAAAACAAAATTGAGTATTTTATGAAATCTGAGATAATTCTGAATATAAATTACAATTTTAAAATGCAGTGCTTAAAAAAAACTGTGACCAGTATCTCTGGTACAATAATCTCTTATGAGTTAGAATGTTTATTTTTTATTCACTGCGGAAATGCTTAGATATATTTGATATTTTATCACTTATTTCTTGTACAATTACTAAATTAAAATAGATAAAAATTATATCAGGTAAGATATTACTGATACCTCATATTTAGAATCTGATTCTTTTGAATCAGCTTTTGATTTGGAGTCAATAAAGTTGGTGTTTTATCTGCCAAACAGAATTATCCTTTATGCTATTACTGATGTTATAGCATTTCTTGACCTTCTACATTTTGTTTTGATACTTGTACTTTCCTGATCTTACCAGGAGGTGTCGCAGGTTTGCTTTTAAAAATATTACTCATATTTCTTCCTCTAATGGTCCTTAAATGATTTGATAACTGAAATGACTGGGGATAGCAGGTATTCATCCTGCCACCTAGAATAACTAGTGTTCAAATTGCCACCTAGATGACAGTAAATTAAAAGGTGTTCTAGGTAATAAGCTGGATCCTTGAAATATTTAAATATCTATATTAGAATCAGTAACACATGACATAATGGAACATAAGACTAATTTTTTTCATCAGTGTGCATAAATGTGGGTCTGTTAGACTCACGTTTATTTTTTATAATATTTCTATTGAATTATTAATTTTAATTTCATGAATTTTATATTAAACAAGGAGTACTTAACAGGAAAAAATCATAAAAATAAAGTATTAGGTTTTTAATATTTACTGAGTGTTTATTTAAAAAATCAATTTTTAACACCAACTGGTTTTTGGTATACAAAGTCTAAAAAAAATCAGAAATAAATTCCTATCTGAACTACAAGGAAAAAACTAGTAGCACTCTACAAAACAATCTTTACTTCAATGATCACACCTGGGGCTGTCTGCACACACGACAACAGCACATTCCATGCATGTGCATCACTTACACTGACAGCACATGTCTGTTGCTTTCCTAGCCGTTTTTGTAGGGCATACCTGACATGTGGCTGGTCTTGCTGTTTTATCAGGGTGTTCTTATTATGCAATATGTAGTTAACAGAAATATAAAATATTAATAAAATAAATAATTAAAGTCCTAATATATGTTATGCATTTAGAATAGATATCAACAATTTCACATCAGCTGTGTGCTTGCTTACAGAACCTAAAAGATAACATCAGAAGTAAATTCCCGTATGACCTATAATGAAAATATCAATAGAACTCTACTGCAGAAATAAGCTTTGCTTTAACAGTCACACTGGAGGAAGTCTTCACACATGACAGCTGCATGTTCCATGCACATGTCTCGCTTACACTGACAGCATGTGTGCTTAGCTTTCCTTTCCTGCGTGGCAGTCTTATCACCTCTCTTTTCCTGTTTTGTTGGGAGTTTCCTACTATATTGTACAACATGCATTTAGGGAAATAAGATGTAAATAAAATAAAAAATCAAATATGAATGCTTAGAATAGACATCAACATTTTCATATCAGCTCTTTACTTGCTTACAAAACCTAAAAGATAATAACAAAAATAACCTTATGTGAACTATAGTGTAAATATAAACAAAAGCCTATCATAAATATTCTTTGCTTCAACTATCACAGCCAAGGCAGTCTTCACACATTACAACTGCATGTTCCATATTCAAGTATTACACGAATAGCACATACATTTTGTTTTCCTGTCCTTTCTTGTACAGTTGACATTTTTTTTTGTTTTCCCATTATTGTAGTAGGTCTTTGTGATGCTGTGCCTGCCTGTTCACCAGTCAGCTCTCAAGTGTGCTCTGCAATTTTTGTATAGTTCCCTGGGCAGAAACATTTTGTTTTTCCTCCACTATAAATGATCTCTTATGAGTTCCAGTCACAATCCTGTTAAGAAAATTTCTTTGTGATATTTTGCACTTGTTATTTTCTTTGAAAACTATTAAATTATGCTACACATGTTTAGGATCAAGTGAAACGCAACCATGGGCCAATGCTTTGTGTTTCAAATGACATCATAGTTGCTGCATAACTCATCAATAACATCTACTCCATGTTTGGTTTTGTTGCTGAAAGTTTCCATCTCAGTCTTCCATTTTGTCGAGGTTTCCCTATCAATGTTTCTGTCATGGTGAAATGTTGACGTTTGCAGCTTTTCTTTGCCATATTGGAGACCAATGTTATATCTTTGCAAAATTCAGATTATACTCTACAATTTTTGACATAACAAAACTTCATGTGGAATTTCTACTTTGTTCCTATGTACAGTTCCTGCACTGGTCAACTTGTGCTCTCTTAGCAAATGGAACATCAATTGGAAATCAGTAAACCAATTGTCAAATGTCACCTTCTGACTAGTTTGGGAGATGGGAGCAATAGGTCTGTCCACAGCATCATTCAGTTTATAACTATATGAATAAAGACCTGATGGCTGAGTTCCAGGATAAATGTCTAAATTGGAAGCATAAGTCTTCACATCTACAAGGGCATAAATTTTATGCCATATTTTGTCCCATCGCTTTTCTGTAAGTCTTTTCCATTCCTGTGATCATGAGAAATCTGGGCTAAGTACAGCAAATGTATGAATGCTTTCAGTTCAGCTCGTGAGGTGTCATAATAAATACATTTTTAATATGGCCATTGATGCATACAGAACATTTTGCTTACATCTGAGCCTTTATGTATTTCACAGCATCTTACAGCATTTTGTCTGTTAAAATTTCCAACATTGAATGGCAGTGCTGGCATTCTGTCCAATACATTTCATGCCTGCCAAGACCTTCACTGTATTTTCAGACCTAGTTCTACCATTGGATTGTTCCATTGGTTGTGTGGCCATTTCACAACATTTTGACTAGTCAAATATGTACTAACATTGCTGTTTTCTTTGTCATCTGAATCAAAGAGATCTGCATTCCTTGTGTTTGTATCAGTCACTTGCTCCATTTCACTGTCTCAGGAACTTGGGCTCACTTGGCCAACATCAAAGTCATCATCATCAAATACCCACATCACTCTTCCGGTTTTTATCATAATGAGTATATTTTACCTTACTGGATCATCTTCATCATCCATGGGTGAATAATCAAATGATTCTCTTTTGATCTGCTCCAAAACTTGCAAATCTGGTTTTTCATGTACCAGTGTACTGGATTGGACTGCTTCTACCAGAAAATTTAGAAGAAAACTTTGTTTAAATAAATCCTAGAGTGGTGTGGATCTATTGGTGTCTCTGTGATACTTGGGCAAATATATGCAAACCCAGTTAGATGGAGCATAAAGGTGGGTCCAGATCCCCTTTTGACACTTTTTTACATGGGTACACTCCTTTCCATTTGTCATATCAAGTGGGTAAATGCATAGATTGTTTTCTGTATCCCTCAGGGAAAGGTACTGAGATACACAGCTGGCTGCTTTTACACTAAAGTATAAATTTACAGTAGAAAAGTAAGGGATGGGCCTGCTGAACCCAGTCTGGTGTTCTAAGGGTTAAAAGGCATATTTTACTGTCAGTGGAAAGATTCTGAAATAAAAATGTTGTGCTCTTTAAATTTTAATCCATAAATGTGATGTGATTTTCTCAAAAAAAATGCCAACAGCAAATTCCAAAGCTTATATGGACCAGCAGTTTCACTTCTAAGTACTAGTTCACAATGATGTATGTGCAAACTTGTTTAATGCAGTTTTTTTTATAACACCAAAGATTGAAAGCAACCAAAATGTTCTTATAGGACTGGATAAATTAATTATGGCACATTCATCAAATATTTTTCACCTATTAAAAAGAAGGAGACGGCTTTAATTTATATCAAAATGGAACAAGTCTTCAACTTTTTACTTAAGTGCAAAAAGTGATATACAGAGCAGTATGTATATAATGCCACCATTTGGGTAAAAAAAATACATTGTATATAATATAATATAATATATATAAATGTAGTCTAGGGGAATAGATAGAAAACTGAGAGTGATTGCTCCCTTAGATAGAAATTGAATGCTTGAGGTACAACAGTGTGGCAGATACTGTAATGCAGACAGTCTATAATTATTTAGTGATCCCTATTCACTGTGGTTAAGAGTTCAGTAATTCCCAATAGAGGATATGAAGATTGATATAAGCTAATGTTGATAATTTTGTTTCCATTCTGTGAACTTTATCACATGAAAAATGTATTCTTGTTATTTATAATAGCCATCAGAAAAGATAGTGAATTAATCTTATGATTCTCATGTGTATATTTCTGTATTACTAAATATAAGCAGTAATGAATGTTGAGTGAATTCTTAGAGTTTTCTTGAAACCTCTGAATTCTATGGTAGATAATTAGCCACTGTGACAATAAGTCATAGGTCATTAAAGTGTACCCCATCACAGTAAGTAAGCAGGGGTTCAAACAGTACTGGGAAAATTTAGCAGGGTAGATTAAATGGGAACATTTTCTGTAATGAAACTTGTCAAAATGAGAAGGAATCAAGAATTTACCATTGTGGCATAACTACCTAGGTAAGCATGTTTTAAAGAAGGCAATGCATATAAGAACTTAGCAGTCCTGGACACTAATTTGCTTGTGAAATAATTTCTGTTAAAGAAAACAAAATATATGATGAGAAAAAAAGTGTGAGTACCATGGAACATTGCTTCTGTTAAAATACAGATTACTTTATTGTGTGTTGTAAGTAAAATTCAACACACCGAGGAAAAAAGATCTTCTGTTAGAAGAACCAGCTTAGACAGCTGTTTCCAAAACTCAGTCACTTTAACGACATGTTATACTTTGGTTATATCTGGGTACCACGTGTGAAATACAAGTTAATGTTTCTTAAAAATCTGTTTACTTTTTTATGTTAGGGTTTACCATCATCACATAGTTGTAACATGATGGATTTGAAGTGTCGTTTGTAGTTTTTTTTACTATACTTGGCAACCAGTACCAGCTACTTAACATAGTATTTATGCTGTGTAACCTAAACTGGTTTTATGTATCATCACACTTGGGGAAACTGTCTTTGACTATCAAGAGTATACCAAACAACTCTTGGTATTTGTAAATTACTTCAGTTTAGCATGTGGTTTTCACTTCTTCCACCAGGTGGCAACCAAAACCTCATGCATAGTGAATAGTTCGATGATAAAACGTTTAATGCCTGCAGTGGACTAAAAGATAGTATGCTGGATCTGCTAATCATTTTGGTGGAAATACAGTCTAAACTTAGTTAGATGAAGGAGCTTGCCTTTATAGAAAGGTAAATATCAAAATCATGTGAATCATTTAGGGAACTTTTTCAGACTGTGCAGGTGCTCTCTTTACTCAGCTTGCCTCTCCTTATTTTTCACCTTGTTTGGAGTACATTGAGGAATATGTACGGAGACAGAAAGGTTTAGAAATCTCTCATCTTGTATTTTATTTATTCCACTGACAATTGCCAGTCTAAGAAATTGGTTTCTTGCTTTGCACAGACTTCATGGTAGAGCTGGTAAAGACAGAGCTAGTATTCGGAATTGCCTCATACTCTGCTCTGCTCTGGGACTATGCCCTGGGGGAGTTTGCCATTCCAGCTAGCCTAGAACCAACTCACTCACTAGCCTAGAAACGACTCATTTACTTTTGAGCTTTTTCCTTCCTTTTCAGTCTTTGTTTCTTCTCTCTTCTCAGGACAGAGGGCTTTCGTTTTCTGGATGCCCCAGTATTAACCAAGGCAGGAGTTCACTCTGGCTTTACCCCACTAGGAATGCTTCATACACCATACTTTTCTTAGATCCCTTATCCACCAGGATTTATCTGTCCTATCTTTCTAAGGTTCTCTTTTCACCTTGGTATTAGAATGGAAAACAATCTGATATGGCAGAAACTTAGTCTATTACTTTTCCATAGTGATTTGCATTTTAACATGGAGAATCCTGGGAATATAAAATCCAAACCTAAAGGTTTAAGATTTTTCTAATTGGTAACATTGTAAGTGCTCTGGTAAGTCATTTGGGTAGAAGTAGGTATTTAAAGCACATAACATCTCTCATGCCCTTCAGACATAATAGATAAGGTATGGCATCTGTAAATTGGCTCTTTCTGTTCACTCATTACTAATATTGTCACTGTAGAGCAGTTTTATTTGACTCTTTCGTACTTGTGTCTGTAAGAGAGAGAATGGAGAAGACAAAAAACTCACTAAGATAAAGTGAGTTTTATCTAGAATGGGTAAGGGTAGATTATGGCCCAGTAACAATGATTAGAAGTGATTCCTGAGATTCGGTGTTTTTGTAGTTGGGGATTGTTATGGCGTAGATCTAAAATGTCCCCTTGAAGTCTCATGTGGCCAGAGGTAGAACATTTGGAAGGTGATTGGATCGTGAGGTCAGTGTACCCCTTAGTGGCTCAGTGTACTGTTGGGAGGTGGTGCCTGGTAAGAGATAATGGGTCTGTGTGGGCATGAGCTGGAAGGGTAGAGTTTTTGTCCGTGGCACTTTCTTTCTCTCTGCGTCCTGGCTGCCGTGGAGTGAACAGCTGTCCTCTGCCATAACCTTCCGTCACGCCATTTCTGCCTTGGAGTCAGCCAGCCGCTTACTGAACTCCCTGAAACTGCGAGCCAGATACATCTCTTTCCCTTTAAGGTTTGGGTGTCAGGTAGTTTGTGCTAGGATTAAGAAAGTGACTAACACAGGGATTATATAGACATACAACAAAATAGAAAAGTTTGAGCTGGGTCAGTCGCTTAGTAGAGTACTTGCTTAGCACACACAAGGCTCGATCCCTATTAAGAAAGCAGGGAGGAAGGAAAGTAGGAAGGTTAGTTAGTTTTCCTAGGAGGACTGGTTTCCAGAGCTGGATAAATCATATTTTGAGGAGCTTGCCATCAATGTTAAACACATGGACAAGGACTAGTCCATATCCTTTCCTTTCTTCCTTTGTTTTTTCCCTACTCCATTTTGTTTCTCCCTTTTTTCCTCTCCCATATAAGCTGACTTACATCTCTTCTCTCCCACATTACAGTTATTTTTTCCCTAAAGAACTACCTATCTCTTTGCTAAATTCTTTTTTTTTTTTTTTTTTTTTTTTGCGGTACTGGGGATCGAACTCAGGACCCTGCGCTTTCTAGGCAAGCGCTTATTCCACTGAGCTATATCCCCAGCCCCCCTTTGCTAAATTCTTAAATAATCTCAGCCTTGGAGTTAGAGATGCCTTCAATCTAAATATGACTTTGTTAAATTAGAATCTTATAGTCTCATGGGAATCCTTTTATTTTCTCAAATTAATTCTGGTAAATTTTTCCTTCTTCTTCTTCCAGATATCTTTGTCTGCTTAAATGCCCTCTTGTATCTATTATCTGATTGACTGAGTTGTGTCTCTTTTTCCTAGGTCTGTCTTGTTATGATTTTACTTTTTGTTTAACTACCTAGAAGTTAAGGTGCTTTATCTTCCTCTCTCCTTCCTTCATTAATATTACTTGGAAAAGCCTAAAGAAGGAGGGAGTCTGTTTGGATTTGATTAATGTTTATTAGGGCCATGTCAAAAGTGTGTTTTGGGTTGAAAGGGCATGGTGGGTTAGGTTGTCTCCTCAATATTGTAACATATCCAAGAATATATTTAGGCAAGAGGGCTTTAGTGCAATAATACAATGATGCTACAAAACCAATGAAGCCAAATAATGAAGCTTCTTTTAACAGATGTAAAAGCAAAACATTAAATTTGTGAAGGCACGTGAAATGCAAGCACCTTGTTAAGTGCAGTGGTAAACTATAGATGGATGAGAAAGAATTGATGTTATAAAAAATCATATATTTGGGTTATGTATCTGGCTTGCCTCTTAGGGTCTAAATCTGAAATTGTCCCCAAAAGTCTGTTTTTATAACCATTTTATGGCCTCTCTTAAATGAACATTTCTTCTTCTAGTCTATTCTCTATTCCTTTATTATACAAGATATAATTTCCAGGGTCTTTTAAGTATTAGAAGATAAATGAATGCCTCCTCAGTTGAAGTTAGGAAATATGTTTTCTATAAAATAACAGATAATTATTTTGTTGCTATATTTATAAAAATGGCTGGCTTACTGGGGCTGTAACTCAGTGGTATAGTGCTCCCCTATAGCATGTATAAGGCCCCATGTTCGATCCTCAAAAGAGAAAATAAAATAAAATGGCCTTCTTGCAAGGACTGAAGCCTAATTTTAATGCATTTTAACCTGCAAAACTGGATTAGGGTAATCTAGAATTGCTCTTGTTTCATATTGGCTCCCCAAAGCAAATGTACAGTAAATTCATTTTCTTTTTCTAAAGAATATATTATTCTATGAGTCAAATTATTAATACTGCTTTCCATATACAGTGGCAGGAACTTGATTAAAAAATAGCCAGGCATAAGAGGAGACAAGAGTGGATGACTGGAAATGAAGAGACCCAGTACACAACAAAAAGAGATCCAGATAATGGAGTTAACAGACTTAAAGAACTATGTATGTTCAGGGAAATTAAAATAAGGTTGAGAATTTTGGCATAGAGTAGAAATTTAAAAACTAAATTTGCAACAATAGTTTTTAAAAAGAACCTCATAGAAGTTCTATAATTACAGTAACCCCAGTTAAAAATAATGAGCAACAACAAGTGTTGGCCATGGTGGTCATATTTGTCACCTGATGCAGAGTTTGCAAACAGAAACAACATTTTGCCAAGTACTTCTGTTTGTGCACCAGTTTGCAAACAAAAGCATTTGTGAGCCAAGGTACTAGTGTAATAACATTAAAAACACATGTTGCATATTTTCACTTTATGTAAAACTTCATATATATATACACACACACACGTATATATATATATGTACGTCTAGGGATTGTACTCAGAGATTTATGCATGCAAGGCAAGCATTTTAAAATTGAGCTATAGCTCCACACCATCAGTGATTATTTCTGATAATTTTATTTTCTTCAGTAATTCCTATGTTGTCTACAATATAGGCAGTGTACTACTCTTCTAATGAGAACAAAGCTATTTTTAGAGACATAGTATTTTATAATTTAGGAACAGTTTACACAAATAGTATATATGAAGTGAAATTGCCTATTTTCCTAAAAAAAAAAGCTTGGTTTAAAATGCTAGTGTTTCTACAAAATGACATAAATTACTGGTTGGTTTGGTTTGGTTTTTTGTTTTTGTTGTTTACTAGTTAGGGAAGTATTTGGGTGAAGTGTGTAAAAATGATTCTGAAAAATGGAAACAAATAAATATAATCCCATCACATAGAAGCAAGCACTGTTAAAGCTTTCCTCCTAGTGGCCTTTTATGGGATATTTTTAGATGAGACCATACAGTATATATAGTTTAATATGTTACCTGCCAGCTTATCTTGCCTTTCTCCTTTGCTTTCCTACCTCCATCTTACCTCTCTGCCTCCCTCTTCTCTTTTTTCCTACTTTCTCTTTTTCTTCCTCTGGCCCTTCATTTTGCCAGCATTCATTAAGTCTTTACTGTATACCAGACACTTTGCTCAGCATATGGTCTTTCCTTACAATGAGGTCCAGGGTTCCTGAAGCTCTGATGAAGGGTTAAAAATATTTTTAAAAATCATATGTATGGATATATAGCTTCAAAACTCATTTTTCATTAGAAAATGTACTGCATTAATCAGGTTTTCCCATTGCTGAATGAAATATCTGATACCCACAACTTAAAGGAGGAGAGTTTATTTGGCAAATGATCTCAGAAGATATAGTCCATGGTCAGCTGACTCCAAGTCAGGAGCACCGTGGCACAAGGCATGGCAGGGCAAGGGTGCTTAGTTCATTGTGACTGGAAAGCAGAGCAGGGGAACAGTGCTGTCTCACTTAATATTCTTGTTGCTGAGACAAAGATGTGAAACTCGAAAGTTGAAGGTGGGAAGGTTTATTTCAGCTCACAGTTTGTAGATGTTTCATTCCATAGTCACCTGGCTCCAAGGCAGAGTGGTATAGCAGAGGGGGACATCACAGTGTAGAAACACTCAGTGAGAGAGCAGGCAGAACATAGCAAAGCAGCAGCAGCAAAGCAAGCCTCCTTTTCTCTTTTATCCCATCCAGGGTACAAGGTTTTTGGATAATGTCACCCATACCAAGGATGAGGCTTTTGTCTTTAGCAAATCTGTTCAGTCACACGTAGAACTATGCTAATTCCAACTAGTGAATTAATTTAGTATCACACAGGCTTCACACTCTCAGCTTCACAGACTGCCCTCTCAGGTGCCTGCCTGGCCTCCCAGGCCTTCTAAAATCTTACCTCACAGGGCTTGTATTCGGCACACACTTAAAACCAGCACCACATAAATGATGCCAAGGTCTGCCACTAGCTGGAGCAGCAGCCATGCTTTCTTCTCTCTTGGCTGTAGGAGTGGAGTGCCTGGATTACTGAGCTCTGCGAACTCAATCCCAAGAAACAGGATAAATTTTCTAAGTTCCTGCCATTCTGGAACATGGTGCTCTGGAGCTCTGTTCTCAAAGCAGTCTTTCACCCTTGCAAGTTTGAGGAATAAAAAGCTGGAGTCTTGGTGGTTCTTGTGAGGTCCTCGGGCCATCTCTTCTATTGTTCCTTTTCAGCAACCAACTTCTTCTGTGCTCCATCTTTGCAGCCCATAACTTCCTGGAATTTTCTTTCTGGCATAATTCTAAACTTTTTAAATCATTTGGTTGGGCCCTTTACTCTTGACTTTCAATGTAAATCTGGCTGAAAGCTCCCAGTGTCTAAAGCCTCAGTTTTATACTGCCTTCAAATTTCATCCTCCACATTGTCTGTTGTCCTTAATGTCAGTCTCAGGAAAAGTCTGAACAAGAGCAAAATGCAGACAAATTTGCTTCCAAAGCATAATACACATGGTCTGGTGTCCAACGGCCAATGTAGTCCTTGTTCCTACCTGAAGCTGCCTGAGCTTGGTCTTTACCAGCAACATTTCTCTCAGCATTCTGGTTTTCTGAGCTCTGACCAGAATCTCCCATCAAGTTTAGCTTACAATATTGCAATGCTGCTTCTTCAGCTGGAATCTCCAAGCCTTCCCAAACTGTTTCCACAAGCCACTTAGAAAGGCTTCTGAACCACATGGCTAGGTAATGTCGTAGCAATGGCCCCACTCCTGGTGCCAGAATCTGTTTTAGTTACTTTTCTTGTTTCTGGGACAAAATACCTGATACAACTTTAAGGAGAAAACGTTTACTTCAGCTTACAGTTTGTAGAGGTTTTAGTCCATAGTTGGCCGGCTCCAAGGCAGGGTGGCATGGCAGAGGGATGTCACAGAGGAGAAACAGTCCATGCTAGAGCCAACAGAGGGCAGCAAAGCAGTAGTAGCCAAGCAAGCCTCCCTTCCCCTTTTATCCCCTCCTGGCTACAAGCTTTTTGGATGATGCCACTCATTCCCAGGGTGGGGCTTCTATCTTCAGTAAATCCATTTAGGCAGAACTATGCTGATTCCTAACAGTAGAAAAATTCAGTACAACACACCCTTAATCCTAGTATCACATGCCCTAGATCCAGCCAGCCCTGAAAAGCCCCCATCTATGAGGGCATGAAGCTTTGGAGGACATCTAAATACAAGCCATAACAAATGCCCAAGAGGAAGGGGCTAGGAACCATCTTAGTAACCAACATTATGCCTTTATGACCTAGTCAGACACACTCAGAATTGTACTAATCCTATATTGACTTCCAGCCATCAAGCTGAAAATTGAGCTTAACCATTATATCCCACCACTTGCCAACTAATTATTGTTAATAAATTCTGCCTAACAATATATAATAAATTCTGCCTAACATGGTATAACTGTCTTGCATGCAACAAAAAAATGCAGTAATTCCTTACCCAAAGTCTCAACAGTTCTAATATTTTTTAAACTCCCAAGTCAGTCTCTTCTGAAACTCAAGGCAAACGTTCAGCTGTGACTCTCTATAAGAGTAAAAATAAAAATAAGTTGTGTAATGCCAAGATACAATGGCACAGGGTAAACATTCTTATTCCTTGTAAATAGGAGAAATATGAGGGTAAGAAAGAGACCAAAATAATACCAGAACTTAGCAGGGCAGACATTAAGTCCAGTAGCTCCAGTGTCTGGTGTGCAGGGTATATGGTGCTGAGGTGTGACTTCCGGAGGTCTTGGATGACCCCATCCCAGTGACCTTGGTGGTTGCACCCTTGGACTAGCTTGCTTATGCTTGCAGTTCCTGGAGAGATGTTCCACATTCTAGACATCTCCAAGATGTCTATAATGTTTATAGGTACCATAAACCCTAGGGTTAGAAATAGGTTAAGATCTGTAGATAAGGGGAAAGCACCAGATCTCAAAGAGTAGTAAAAATTTTACAATAAAAATTGCCCTAAAGAATCACTGAAATGCAAAAAAAAAAAATTGTAAGCATTTGTCTATATTAGGAATTCTTTCTAAATTTCATCTTAAACATATCTATTATTTACCTGTACATAATTTAAGGATATGTTTAAGTGTTAAACTTTTTGCCATTTTAATTAGACTATGTTATGCTTAGTGTCTTCATAATTTTATACTATATTGTGATCTCCTAATAATCTCAAAGTATAATTATTAAAGAGTAAAGACACATTAAGGCTTCATAATACCTGTAGCTAAATTAAATTCTAGAAAGACTGCACCAGTTTATGGGGTGTGATCAAAATAAGTGGAGCTGGGCGTGGTGGCGCACACCTGTAATCCCAGCACTCGGGAGGCTGAGGCAGGAGCATCATTGCAAAATCGAGACCAGCCTGGGCTTCAAAGTGAGCCCAAGACCAGCCTGAACTGCATAGCGAGACCCTGTCTCAAAATAGACAACAAACAAAATATATGGTAAGTGATAATTGTTTAAAATATTTATTATAGTACAAGACCCCTTGCTGTTAATCCCCTACAAAATACTCTGCCTTCTTTCAAACATACTTATCCTATCATTCTTGCCACTTCAAAATATTTTCTTTTTTTTTTTTTTTTTTTTTTGAGACAGGGGCTCATCATGTAGTTTAGGCTGCCTTGAACTCACTCTGTAGCCCAGGCTGGCCTCACACTTGCATCGATCCTCCTGCCTCAGCCTCCTAAGCACTGGGATTACAGGCACGAGCCACCACACCTGGCTCCCGCCACTTTTCAAAGCAATTCTGAAAGTCCTCTTTTGTAAGTGGCTTTATGAAGTATGATCAAACATAGGGGGAATGCTGCCACTGCATGCCATCCAGTGGAAAGGCAGGCTTGTAAAAACATTATGGTGTGCCTTCATCTACTGTATTCACCAGTTCTAGCATCGTGCACCTTCTGGCTCTTCACTGAAGTGAAAAAACTGTGAAAAGTAAATGTTTTTAATCAGTTCAGGAGATTGAGTCAACTACAGCAACACACTTATGGAAAGGGACTTAGAGAACTGCTTGAGAAAATGGCAAGAACTATGGAATATGTGTGCTTCAACTAAACAGGAGCTTGAGGGCGATCTATGGCAGTGTGTCTTCTACTGTAATAAATTCTTTTAAAAATACTTAACATTCACTGTATTTTCCGATCATACTACAGACACACTCCTACCAGTCATATGTGAGAGTTTCTAATTCAAAATACCTTTTCTAGCACTGCTTATTTTCTTTTTCCCTAAAATATACCTTGTGTTTTGCTTATAAAGCTTTCCTGTATGTAGAAGTTGATAGGAGCCAGTTGGCAGGGCAGGTTTCATCTTGGACTCTTGCCTTACCCAGGCTGTTCTGTTATTCTGGGCCTGGTCTGCTGAATACTGTAACATGCCATGCAACTGGCAGTGGATTCTGGTTAGGGCACTGTAGTTTTTGTCATTGAAAATAGAGCCATTATCAACTGAATAGTTTGTGTAGACCATTTGTTGCTAGTGTCTTTCCAGTGATAAAGCAGAAGTTCTCTTAGTTTGTTTGCCCTTTTGAGAGTCATGATGAAGATTCCTAAGGCTTGATAGAATCCTTTTTTAAGTGTGTAAATCTCTCTTGTGCTACTGTCTATAATAGGTTACCTGAGACTAGGTAAATTATAAAGAACAGAAATTTACTTTGTCACAGTTCTGTAGGCTAGGAACTCCAAGATCATGGCACCAGCTTTTTGGTCTGGTGAGAGCTGTCTTGCTATGTCTTCACAAGGTAGAAAAGCTGAAGAGCAAGAAACCATGCTGTGTAAAACCTCTGTTATAAAGGCCTTGATGCTGTTGATGAAGGAGAAGCCCTCATGGCCTTAGCACTTTATTGCCCCCCACCTCTCAGTACCATCACATTGGCAGTACCTGAACTTTGAAGGGGACACATTTAAGCCATCACATTAAACAGTGGGAGACAAATAAGAGGTACCTTTCCATTAGTGATCTGTTTAAAGAGTAGATGTGTTTCAATTTTTGTGTTTTCAATTTCTAGACAGTGGATTAAGATGACAAAAGTAGACCAAGGTTGGTAATAGGACCTGTAGTCCCAGCTACTCATAAGGTTCAGGCAGGCAGATTGCTTGAGCCAAGGTGCTTAAGGCTTGGCTGGGCAACACAGGGAGATTCCATCTCAAAAAGAAAAAGAAAAATAACAGAGGAATTTTAGTATTCATTTGAAGAATCAGATATACGTATGTGTGTATGTGTGGGTGTGGGTGTGGGTGTGTGTGTGTATAAGTATGATTCAGTGTATTCTTAATCTACCTTTATTGTCTTTCTAGTTTCTTTGGAAAGGGACTTTTAGTTAATTTGCTAGCCTGTTAATTTTCTTATTGCCAGCTCCCCCCACTCATGGGCTATAGTCAAGTTATGAAACTGGAAATTTTATCTTTTCCAGAAATTCTCTTGAGAGATTTGTGTAAGAGGGAGAGTAACAACTGGCATGGCTTTGCTGGCTGAAGCCTATTCTTTATTTATAATTGTATTTTATTTATAATTGAAACAAACTCTTCAAAATAGTAATAATACTCTTCTTAATTATTATACTTAAGTAAGTTGAGACAACTTATGATTTATTTCGGCATTCCCATGAAGTATAGAAAGAGGAGCTGCTTGGAGAATTACGCCTTCGTGAGAAATTTTCTTACATTCCTAATCTCCTGTTGGGGAATTTCACTCATGAGCTCTCATTTGGAATGACTCTTTCTAAATAGAAGATGGGATGGAATGGTGGTGTTACTATTTGTATTAATCTACAGAAAAATTGAAGACCATTTCTGTTGATACTTACTAATGCATCTAGCACCTTTACTTGGTTGAAATGTTCCTGCTGTTTATATGCTGCTCAAATCCTTATTTCAGTGGTGATACCACAAAAGAGGAAAAAAAACCCCACACCTTACATTTCTGTTACTGATTACTTTATAGACATAAAACAAGAGATTGTCTTTAGCACAATAGAATTAAGACAGTAATTTATGTAAAATTTCTAAAAACCAAAACTTGAAAGCATAAATTACTTTGAAAAGAATTTTGAAATCTGTTCTTAGCAGAATCTATATTTACTTAAAACATAAGGACCTAAGAATTAATTTTGAGGTCAAGTTCTTTGTCCATATGTTTTTAATAAAGATGTTTACTTGTAACAGCTTAGAACTCTAAAATAGGGAGTCCATAACCTTCAACTGAGTATTACTAACATTTACTTTTCAAACCTTTTTCATCATATAATTCTCATGAGTTAACAAATAGCAGCAACCTAAAGAAATGGGACTGTACATGTGTGTGCATGTGTGTGCTTATTTATGTACCTGTGTAACATACATAACAATAGAAATTTTTATTATAAGACAGCAGTAATAATCTGATAAAATTAAATTATATTAATAAATTTTTCATTTTATAATTGTCTTGGTTACTTTTCTGTCATTGCTGAAGCAAAATACCTGATGCCCAAAATTAAAGAGGGAAAGGTTTATTTATCTTTTTTTTCAATTTTATTTTAAAGACAAAAGAATGGAGACATATGAACCAGAAAAGCCATAAACAATACAGAAAATACAAAGTTATACAGAATATAGTAGGGAATTAGCACTGGACGTTGTATTACATAGTTATCTTCACATTAGTTAACACAAAAACATTAAAGGAAATACCAAATTATAGAGAAGATAGTAGGGAATTTGCACTGGATGCTGTATAATATAAAGTTATCTTCACTTCTGCTAATACAAAAACGACTGAGGAAATACAGAATTATAGAGAACATAGAAGGGAATTAGCTCTGGATGCTGTCCTA
>PVLD010015608.1:0-47930 GCA_004027595.1 Dinomys branickii | reverse complement strand
CACCAGGGCAATGCCAAACTGCTCCTCTTCATGGCTATGGCAGATAAGGAATGCCACTGGTTTCCTCTGTGCTGTTATTACGGGGGGCACAACTGCTCTTCTTTTCCTCCCTCTTGGAGGTTGCCAGGGTGTTCAGTCTCTTCAACCACACTCCAGGCAACAAAGGAGGCAAACACAGGATGTGTTTCCCCTTGCTGTGCGTGAGACAAAGTTAACAGTGGCAGCACATTCAGCCCTGACCTCCCAAGTCACCCAGAGCACATCAGAGTCCAAGCAATCGGAAAACTCCTAACAACAAACAAGGTCTGGCATCAGGACTGGGAAAAATAGACAACACCACCTATGTTCACAGTCCAACAACTGTGAACCAACAGTCTCCTTCCAAGAAACTCTCCTCTTCTGCTGCCTGGCTCCACAACGGCTGTGGCCTCAACTGTGATGACACAATTAGAATGAGAAAGAAAGGCTGGCAGATGACAAGTCTTCTGAATAGCATCTATGACCTTTAATGTTTTATCAGAGACTCCACAGCAAATTCAAACAAACTGGTGTTCCAGAGCAGGGCTGAAGATGGAGCTCAGCAGCAAAGCATCTGCTCAGTCTTCCCAGCAACCTGGGTTCCAACCCCATCACTCACATCTTCACACTAACCTGACACAGAGCACAGGCGAGGCAATGTGACCACACACAATCGAGAGAGTACATGCCTTCGTTACCCTAATGTGCTCCCTACACATTCAAAGCCCTTCTAAAAGGAAGGCAGAAAAGGTCTGACCACTTCTATGCTGGTTAAAAACCAAAATTAGTTACAAAACATAATAAAACAGGAAACGCACCGCTGGTCCTCACACCCACCAAGGGATCTACTTACCGAAAAAGTCGAATGAAAATGGGTCCCTTCCACCAAAAAATTCCCTGAAGACATCCTCTGGGTTCCGGAAGGTGAACCCATACTCAAATGGACTGTCAAAGTGACGTCCACCTATACAGACAAAGAGACAGGGGTTAGTTTATGAATTCTAAACCCTAAAGCAAAAAATGACCTAAAATGAGAACATGTATCTATCTGGAGTTCTGTGACTCAAAATAAACCCTACACTGACCTAGACTGTCTGTGTGTAGGGTGCTCAGCCCTCAGCGGAGATGGTCCCAGCTAGGTTCCCTTCATTACTACTTCTCAACACAGATTACACCCATTTTCTTTTCTTTTTTAGTCTTTCTGAGCTGGGGTTTCACTATATAGTTCAGGCTGGCCTTGAACTCACTTTGTAGCCCTGGCTGATCGTAAACTCCCAGGGAGCCTCCTCCTCACTCAGCCTCCTGAGTGCTAGGATTATACATGTGTACCACCATGCCTGGCTACATGGAGCTGCAATGTTTGTTGTACAGGCACATGTAAACCCAGAGTATAATTACACAACATTCATACAGCTGCAAGATGACTGCATGGATTCAGAGGACACTAAGAAACCCACACTGAAAGTACACATACAACAGCGCACTTTGTAGGGTCACTACAGGGAGTTTCCAACACATACACATCTTGTCTGTCCTTTAAACCCAAAGAATATTTTAATACTTTAATTAAACACAGGTTAGTGACCTAGGGGCGAAAGCTAACAGTAGGACAATACAATGAGGATAGATAGTGTGTCACATCTACAGTACACCAGTAAATACCTCCTAGTCAGAGGAAGGAGGAAAAAAAAGAAAAATACCTCCTAGTGTAACGAAAGATTCTGGTTTTGTTTTGGTGTGTTTTTGAGTCTAAATAAGGAGCTCCCAGCACTCAGGAAGCTGAGGCAGGAGGATAGTCATGGGTTCGAGGCCAGCTGGGGCTACATAGGGAATTCAAGGCCAGCCTAAACTACATAGTGAGATCCTGCCTTTAAAAAAAAACAAGTAGTTCATGCTGGCATTGTAGGAATATACCACCAAACAAACTTAGCAAAAGGTTTTTAATAGTTATGTGGATTTTTGGTGTTTTCTTGAGTGGCTTATTTTTTTGTCGTTTCATTTTCTTTTGATACTACTGATTGAACCTGGGACATTCATAATGAACTGTATCGCTATCCTTTTACAAATTTCTTATTCTGAGAGAGGGTCTCAGAAAAATTGCCAAGGCTGGGCTCCAGCTTCTAGTCTTTCTCCCCATGTACTGAGGTTTCAGCTATGTACCACACCACGTCCAGCTTTTTAGTAACTGTTTAAAAATATCAATTTCTCCACCCATTAACCAATTCAGCCCACTTTTTAAGCTGCACCTGTACTCATTACCACGTAGCCTGACTGATATTCAGTAATTCACAATTCAGAAACAACTACTGTCGTAGTGTGAGCTTGCACCCCTAGGTCACTAACCTGTGTTTAATTAAAACATTCTCTGGGTTTGAAGGGCAGACAAAATGTGTGTCCCCGTAGTGACCTTCTGTTATATGTGCACTTTTATTTTTTGTGCGGTATTAGGGCTTGAACTCAGGACCTTGCACCTGCCAGGCAGGCTCTTATTCCACTGAGCTGTATCCCCAGCCTGCATGTGCACTTTCAGTGTGGGCTCAGAAACAACTCAAATTCAGATGACTTTGTCAAGACCTGTGTCTTCAAACAGAAAATTCATTCACATACCTCCTCCACCACCATTTAATCCTTCTTTGCCATATTTGTCATAGATGTCCCGTTTTTTAGCTTTAAAAGTGGGGGGAAAAAAATTCATTAGGACTATGTTCTTTTCAAATCCTCAAAATTCAACTGATAAGGTGTAAATCAAGGTTCAGCTTCTCAGAAATTTTAAGGAGTTAGGCTGCCCTTACTCTCTGAAAGAACGATGAGCAAAAGGGAAACCTTATATATTTGTCTCCTAAAAGGTGATTCAGAAAATTTTTAAAATGCTATCAGTCTTTAAGAATTATAAATATTAAAATATTTATTCCATTAGACCATTTCTTTTATTCCACTGTACAGAACACTTTACACATTAAAAAATTACATATCCAAGTATAAAACCATTACACCGTGGAAGCAAGCCTTCTTACTGGACTGAGTTGTGCGGAAACCAGAAAGAAGACAGCCCAGGTCTGCAGGCCAATGGCTCTGGAGAACAGTTGAACACAGGGCCCAATCCTGCTGTCCTCAGGATTAAAACCAGGTAACCAGAGCCCTGATAACAACAACCCCACATTTAAAGATAAATCCAACTGGCCAGAATGGTTATATGAAAAATATATTCTCCCTCTAAAAATCAGACCAGACCTTTTGTGGTCATTTAAAAGTTCTCTTTCTGAAAGGGGAAAAAAAAAAAGTTCTCTTTCTGGCAAATATAAAGTATCAGTCTAGGGAAGGGGAAAAACAGGGAAAGAAGTTAAAAAACCAACACGTGTTATTTACATATGCACTGCTACCATGAACTGATGAAAACAGTGTTCATGTAGTCCTTATCTTTCTTAGGCTCAAGGTCCTTGAAATTCCTCAAACTGGGAATGCAGAATCAGTACACTATGTACCAGGTAGGGCACCTGAAATCTCCAATATCATTCCCCTCAAAGTCCTACCAGCTCTTTTGAGACTATAAACAGTCATGAAATCAAATGGCCAGGATTCCCTTTACGACACCAGAAGACAGAGGTATATAGGGTTATCACAGTTAGTAGCACAGGGTACCATATGCTGGTCGCGCTGTGGCCAAGTGACAGTTCAATTAACTCCTAACACCGTGTTTTGAAAAAATGATAACCTATTACCTGACCACATGTAGACAGACTTGCTGTGGTCAGTGAATCAGTGCCCACCCTTCCTTTGCCCTGACTCATGCCAGCCAATGGCTACTGCAGCCGCAGGATATAGGCAGTAGTTTTCCAGCCTGTGGCACTGTTCCCACCTGGCTCTTGTAATCTTCTCTGCACCATGAATCACTATTCATGGCATGTTCTGAAGTCTAAATTTGAGCAGTATGTTCAATTCCTTTCTCAAAGTCAAGTCTTTTTAAGTAGGAAAGCTCATTCCACAAACAAGGTACTGTTCTAGGCAGAACCATGGCATGAAAAAGGTCAGAACCAAAAGACATTAATAAAGCACTAGTAACAGGGGCAGCCACCCACTGCAGTGACAAACAGTCTAGCATCTCAGCCTAACCCTAACCCTCAGCTACTCAGACCCAGGGTACTAAGTGCTATTTCAAAACAGTACTCAGAGAACCTATTGGAGGCTTGCTCCTCAGCACTCACCAGTTAACACTCCAGCTCCAATCCCCATGTCAGAAGGAACATGCTCTCAAATCCAGCTGGAACACAGTGAGTCCTGTGTGCCTACACTCTGCCCACCCCTGCACACCACCTCATCCACTCAGCCCTGTGCAAGTCCAGCTCATGCCACTTACCATCTGATAACACCTCATATGCCTCAGCCACTTGTTTGAATTTTCGTTCCGCTTCTTCTTTATTCTCTGGATTTTTATCTGGGTGCCACTGCAGTGCCAGTTTCCGGTACCTTCAAAGAGTAGAGTATCGGTCATATCCAAAACCCAGAAAGCAATTATGCTTTTAAAACTAATGCAAGTTAAGCAAGAAAATGATTTCAGAGGTGCCATCTGGTGAAATTAATACAATTTTAGCTAGAAATTTTTCTTTTTCCTCAGAAGAGTTCTACTTCCAGACACTAATACAATCTGAGTTCCAAAATTAAGTATGTTTGTGGATCCAAATGTCCACAACATAGACTCATGATTACTGGCAAACCATAGACAAATTTATTTGGGGGAGTGGTCCATAAAGAAGTGGCCTTGGTCAGTGTGCAGTAAAAATCCGCCCTTATCTTTTTATATTGTGCCTATTTCCTCAGCCAGGTTGGCAGATCACTGTGACAAAAATAAGTCATCTGCCACAACACAGACCAAGTTGCCAGGATCCTGCCACCCAACCACCTGTTCTGCAATCAGTGTGGAAACAAAGTTTATCCACACTGGTTTTGACGAGAGGGAGTGTAGCTCAGCAACAGAGCGCCTGCCAGCACATGAGGGCCTGCACTGGGTCCTCGCACCAAAGGAGGAGAAGAGAAGCCTTTACACCTTATCAGCAAAGCATAAGCAGCACACATTTAAAAGACAGTGTACTGGGCCTGGTACATTCTTGTAATCTCAGCTAATGAACATGACAGAAACTGAAGGCCAGCCCTCAGTAATACCCTTCCCGAAAATAAAAATACAGAGGGCTGGGACGTGGCCCAGGAGATCACCTGGGACACATCCCTATTATGGAAAAATACATAAAAGGCATGCCGCATTAAGAAAAGGGAGGAATGCATCCCTCAAAATCTAAAACTAGAACGGGAACCTCACCAGCCATGTACTGCTCATGTGAAAACTAAGTAACCTATGAGAACCCACTCTGAGATTCAATTCTTTATGTCCTGGATCATATACCACCACTGAAGTTTTTTTTTTAAATGAAGGTGTAGGGGCTAGGAACATAGTTCATTCATAGACAGCACTTATCTACCAGGTACAAGGCAAAGGGTCTGATCTCCCACGCCATCAGTAAAAAAAGAAAACAAAACCAAGATGTAATCTAAAGCTTTAGAAAGAAGGGTAAACAGTAGCATACTACTTCTAATGCTGGCCTCCATGCCTGCCTACCTCCACAGCAGCACTTCACTGGTCCTTGGCCTGTGATTCAAAGTGGAGCACAAACTGGGTGCCTCAGGAGACAACAGTAAGGTGGTAGCAACACCCCAAGTCCTCACTCGGCCAGCACATACAACAAAGCCAGGAGCCCATGAGACAGCAGTTCTTATAATAGGCACCACTCCACTGCTATCATGCTCAGCTACAAAGTCAGTATTTACCAAGTGAGAAAACCTTGCTGCTTTTAAAGGTAATGGAAAAAAAAATAATAATAATAATAAAGGTAATGGCCTGCCTGGTGAGGGAAAGAGGGGAGAGAGCAGAGAGAGAGGGGAGAGCAAAGAAAGAAAAAAAAAAAAAGGAAAGGAAAGGAAAGGTAATGGCCTTTTCTAAATTCGTGCTTCCAAGTCATCCCGGGGACACCAACCTTAAGTAAAACCTATCTACTCTCCATCTCGAGAACAACCAAAAGCACAGAATTCTATCAGTTAAAACTTTGCATATTCTGCGCTTATTAAACAATAAAAAATAAAAATCAATTTTAAAAAAACAATAAAAGATTCAGCATTGTCTCTTTGGTCCACAATCTATTAAAAGTACTGCTGGCTATTAACTGACCAGTTAAATAACAGTGCATACCTAAATCAAGTGCCATAAGCAACACACAGGATGAGAAAAACACACACACCTGAGTGGTCTCCCCAGTGGGCTGTCTACAGTTCCTTAGCTGAGGTTTAAAACAAGAATACTCTGCATGCAGCTTTACTCTACCTAACACAGCCATCATCCCATCTTAGCCTTTCTTGTGATTAAAAAAAACAGTGCTAGGGATTGAACACAAGATTCTGGGCATGCTAAATGTGCTCTATCACTAAGCTACATTTCCAGCCCTACTCAACAGAAGTGTCAGCCTGCATAGTGACATACACCTATAATCCCAAGCTACTGAGGAGGGTGAAGTGGGAGGATCATGAACTCTAGCATAGCCTGGACCCTCTCTCTAAATACAAAATAAATAGGGCTGAAGATGTGTGGCTCAGTGCAAAGACCCTGGGCTCAATCCCCAGTACTAACCCCCTCTATAAAACATCAAAAACCTTTTTATGTGCAAGTACAGATTTCATTACTTCACAGTTTTAAAGAATAGTTTCAATAACTCTGGGCTTACCACTCTATAAAATCTTGTTCACGTGTAAGGCCTAAAGGAGCTGCATCCATCCAGATAACCTCTGGAGCCACCTGTGACAATTTCACAGATAGCAACAGGCAGCGCTGCAGTTCTCAAATGTTAGCATGACCTAACACATAGGTCTGGGTCCTGTCATTCCAAAGAAGTTAGGGCATTCTCCTCTGGCCCCTATCCTCCATGTCCAGTGGAAAGGGCACTTTAGAATTACTCAACACTCTCCATGAATTTTTGCTGTTGTTGTTGCTATTTTTGTTGTTTTGTTTTTGAGACATGGCCTCCCTGTGGCGTTCAGGCTGGACCTGAACTCACTATGTAACCCAGGCTAACCTCAAACTCAGTGTTCCTCGAGCCTCAGGTTACTGAGCACTGCGATTACAGGCATATACCACCTCGCCCAACTTTCTTCTATTTGTTGAAACAGAGCTTAAGTGGCCCAAGCTGGCCTCAAACTTGTAATACTCCTACCTCAGCCTCCCAAATTCTCCCAGTGTGGTGGTGCATGCCGGTAATCCCAGCACTCGGGGCTGAGGCAAGAGGACAAAAAGAAAAAAAATTCTTGAGTTTTTTATCTGCCTCAAGCAAATAGAGTCTAGGACCAAGGCACAGCAGCAGGAATCAGGTGATCCTGCTGCCCTACTGGCAAGATAAGGGCTAGGCCAGGCCCAGATGTGGCACATATCCATTGCTGTCTAAAGTTAAAAACTGATCAAACCACATGGTACTGACAGTACACACCAGGTCAGATGCAATGTACAGACTGCTCTGCAGCTAGTGCTACAGCACTTGCCCATAAGCAAGGCAGTCGGCTCCTCTCACTCTGCAAAGCAAGCAGCAGGGAGACTCTAATATGTAACAGAAAAAACAGGTGCGCTACCCAGTCACCAGTGTGCAACTGCAGCCATACAGTACTTACGCCTTCTTGATGTCCTCGGGGGAGGCATGTCTCTGCACGCCTAGAACTTCATAATAATCCACCATGTTTTAACAGTTTGCTGGAACAAGTTCTGCAAATAAAAATGTGTGGTCAATGACAAGGCTGCTAAGGCTGGGTTGGTCACAGGGTGAGAGCTGGATAGGAGGGAAGGGTTCAGCTACTGACCAGAGAGGGAATTTCCACAGCCTGCAACTAACCTGTCTGGCAGGGCCTGGTTTCTGAGTCCTGATTCTAAGACTCAATTCATGCCCAGAGACCTCACAGACATGGGAAAATGCTCTCGAATAGCCTAACCATAGCCTAAACCAAATAATCAAACAGGTGACTGAGTGCTGAGGCAGGCAGAGCCCAAGTGGCCATCTGACAAGAGCTAACAGGTCTGCTGCGTGAATCCTAGACACGACCATACCTAGAAGCTTCAGCTACCTCTTCCCTTTACATACTCTTGTGCCATGGACCTCCAAGAACAAAAACACTGTCCCTACATCTAAAAAACACCTCCCAAATACCTCACTCAATCAGAGGGTCGCAAAACCCCTCTCACACTCTCCCAAGAGAGAAAAAGGAAAGACCTTGGACTAGTTATTGGTGGGGAATCCCACCTCCCACACCACACCACTCCGGAGGCCGACGATGACTGACAGAATCATGGCACAAGAAGCCTTGGCGGGGGAGACCAGCAGCAGTCTTGCTTCACCTGCTCCTTCACCCAATAGCAGGAGGAAAGCCACTCTGCTCCTGCCACCTGTGCAACAGCGGAGCTCAGTGCTGTGGGCCCCGCAGCTGCTCCGCTGAGGGCCCCGCTCAGGGCACCTCATGGACTGGACCTGCCCCCACCCATAGCATGACGACAGGGTGGAGCCGGGCAGTCCGCTGTGAGCATATGTGCTTTCCCACCTCCAACCATGGCAGTTTATAGTATAGTCTGAGGCAGCTATATCCCTTCCCAAGGCGAGAGTCCAAGGATATAGATAAACCCAGGAGTACAGTTATTATCACAGGGAAGATAACTGATTGAGTGGTAGGGCAACGGAGATGAGGGAGGAGAAAAACGGAATGATCAAAGGGCCATCGTCTGTGTAACTGAGTAACAAAGGTGAAGGTAACATTATATAGGACAGCATCCAGAGCTAATTCCCTTCTATGTTCTCTATAATTTTGTATTTTCTCAATCGTTTTTGTATTAACAGAAGTGAAGATAACTTTATATTATACAGCATCCAGTGCAAATTCCCTACTATCTTCTCTATTATTTGGTATTTCCTTTAATGTTTTTGTGTTAACTAATGTGAAGATAACTATGTAATACAACATCCAGTGCTAATTCCCTACTATATTCTGTATAACTTTGTATTTTCTGTATTGTTTATGGCTTTTCTGGTTTACACGTCTCCATTCTTTTGTCTTTAAAATAAAATTAAAAAAAAAAAAACAAACAGTGGAGCTCAGGACTCAGGGTTGCAGCACACCTCTTCAAGACAGGACACTCCTGGGCTGGGGATATAGCTCAGTGGAATAAGCGCAGGGTCCTGAGGTTCAATCCCCAGTACCGCCAAAAAAAAAAAAAAAAAGAAAAGAAAGACAGGACACTCCCTAACCAGCTTTATTTCTTTAAAGCAGACTGCCTAATCCACTCTGTTGAACCAAAACACACACGGCTGAGGATGTGCCTCCGGAACAGAGCACCTGCCCTTTAAGTAAGGGGGGGGGGGTTTGCTTTGAGGAAAAAACAGGTCTTGGCTGAAAGACACTGTCCCAGCCCTTCTCTAGAGCTTCTCTACCTACAACTGAAGCAGGGCTTTCAGTAACCCCCACAGAAACCATCGTTTTGAAGAATTTCAAAAGAATATTCTGACCGTGAGCAAATAGCACACATGCAAACAACATACCTAAAACCAATTTGCTGAAGCTGAACAAGGTCAAGGTAAAACCCTAACTATATATGAGCTACTACATTTCTCAAAACAAGAGGCACAGGGGCTAAGGGCATGGCTTAGTGGTGCAGTGTGTCTGGCATTCAACTCCCACAGCCAACGACATGTGGGTTTATCACATACGTGTATGTGTATATACATACATATTTATACACACATAAATTTTAGGACTCAGCATGCGTATACACATCTGTTTGTCCAACTAATGGGCAAAACTCTGGGTTTGCAGGCTGGGACCTGCTTCTCAGGCACAGGAAGAAAATCAGGAGGGGCAACTAAAGGCCCTACAGGAGCTACACCTCCTCTAAGGGCTGTAACTTTAAGAAAGGGCAACAAGAAAAGGTCCTCCCACTTAACTACAGACAGGGCACCCTAAGAACATGAGGTCTTTAAAATCTCAAACATGCAGAACACCTTTTAAAACTATCTCAGGGCCGGGATACAGCTCAGTGCAAGGCACCTGCCTGGCAAGTGCAAGGTCCTGAGTTCAATTCCTGGTACCCACCCCACCCCCAAAAAAACTATCCCAAAGTCAGCTGGGCATGGTGGTACAGCCTAAAATCGCAGCATTCTGGGAGGCTGAGGCAGGAAGATCGCAAATTTAAGTCCAGTCTGGGAACGTAGCGACTTAGGAAGAACTTGATTCAAAAAGTAAAAAGGGATGGGGTTGTAGCTCAGAGCAAAAGCTGGGTTCAATCATAGCACTGTTGCATGCATATGCACAAAATCCACAAATTTTAAGATTTGAGCACATTTAAACTTGGCTAAATGGGGGCTGGGGATATAGCTCAGTGGAATAAGCGCTTGCCTAGCAAGCGCAGGGTCCTGAGTTCGATCCCCAGTACCGCAAAAATAAATAAATAAATAAAAATAAACTTGGCTAAATGCACCTAAAATACAGCCATCCAGTTAATAACTAGAAAACATATGCCTTGCTGGACAAGGTGGGGCATGCCTGTTATCTCAGCACTTGAGAGAGGCTGAGGCAGGAGGATCACTGTGAATTCAAGGTCAGCTCAGGATACAACGTGAGCTCAAGGCCAGCCTAAACTGCACAGGGAAGGACAAAAAGAGCGCAAACACATGCCTCACAAACACATACATATGACCCACCTAGATTGTGGAACCCTTATGAAAACAATGGGAAAAATAGGAAAGACCACAAAGAAACACCTGAAAACCTCAAGCCTGGTTTTTAAGAAAGCCCTTGGATAAAGAAAATCAGGTTATATTTAAAAGTATATGGTCAGGCATGGTGGGGCACTCCTGTAATCCTAGCATTCGGGAGTCTGAGGCAGGAGGATCTGAGACCAGCCTGGGCTACATAATGAGCTCAAGGTCAGTCTGAACTACACAGTGAGACACTGTCTCAAAAAGACACACACACACACACACACACACATCAATGTATCAATTCACTGGTGTTATGGTTAATATATTGTGTCAACCTGGGGAGTCTAGAGGTTTGGCTGAGTGACTCAGCAGGAAGTCAAGGTGCTTAATTTGTACACATCCTGAGCCTGTGGAAGAGGAGGGCATGGACAATGTTTGAGAGCTACATGCCCCTTGGGTGGGGGTAGCCTGTTTACAAGGTAAGGGAAGGAAAGAGGATGCTTGTAGCCATTCCTCCCTTTTTGCTGGTTGTCTTTGCTGTGCTCTCCTGCCATGAACTGTTGCCCTCTGCTATGTGCCACTCTGCCTCAGAACCAGCCAAATATGGACTGAAACCGCCACAAACTGTAAGCTAAATAAACCTTTCCTTCCTTCATTTTGGGCATTGAGTATTTTGTCTCAGCAACGAGAAAAAAGTAACCAAGACAAATGGATTAACATGAAATTTAGGAAGGTACAGTCTTCTAGAAAAGATTCTTACATATTGTAACTCTAGACCTAAAAAGGCTAACAATTCAGAATAAACTAAGATTTGACATTTAGAACATCAAAACACGCATTTTTCTTAAATTGATTTCTAGAATGTTTCAACTACAAATTAGGAAGAAAAACCTTATAATTATCCCAACTTCACATTAAGATCTTCACGTGTTGCCAGAGTCACAATGGAATGTGGCTGTTGAGTACAGGTGATTTTCAACTCCATCTGGAAATCTTAATGCAAAATATTAGGGAGAGAATGTTAGCCATGTACTGTTAAAGACTAGGGAGGAATCCACCAATCAGAAAGGGACCCACTGGTTTCACAGTAGCAGCATGCTGGCCAGACCAGCTGAGGAGTAGCAAGTGAATGGAGGCTCTCCAGAAAAGGCAAGCAACCAACCCTCCCCCACCCCAGGAATAGGGCAATCTTCTAGTTTCCAGGACCAGACTAGACAACACCAGACCTGCAGCTACCACACAGCAAGAGGGACTTAGCAGCAGCAGGAAGGAAACCCACATCCCCTTAAGCTCTTCCTCAAAAGACTAAGCAATGACGCAAGCAACAAATCTCAGTACCCATAGGAGACACACAAGGGAAATATGCTTATTACTCCAAGAACAGGGGTAGAAATCTCAGCACTGCCTTCCAACTCCAAACACTGGACACACCTCTGAGCCAGAGGCCAGCCACTGTGTCAGATGGCACTGTGTCCACACTATTACTGCTATAAATCCAAAGCACACACTTTCTCTTTCCAAGTCCATTTGTGCCATGTTTGCACTAATGGGTGTATGCACACAAGTGATGGTAGTACCATGGCAACCACATGCCATGCAAGGCAGAAGGTAGACAGTTAACACAGGTTCACTGCCGGGCATGGAGGCATAAGCCTAATCCCAGTACATGGAAGGCTGATGCAGGAGAATAGTAAGTTCAAGACCAGCCTGGGCTACAAAGTGAGCTCAATGCCAGCTTGAACTACATAGCAAGACCTTGTCTCAAAAAGACCAAAAAAAAAAAAAAAACGAAAAACACAGGCTCACACTTGTAGCCACATCTGCTACACAAGGGAGGAGGCTGTGATGACTCAGCTACTCAAACCTCCAAAGCACACATGCCCCACCACCACCCCCGGACAGGCACAAAGTTAACAAGGCAATGGCTATGCAACACCAACCAACAGTGCCTGGCACCAGCTGATGCTAGAATGCTAGTCACTGAAGAACACACAAATGCAAGAATGAGATCTATCTTCCAGACAGTCCAAACTCTGCTGCCTCATATACCTACCACCACCACTTGAAACAAACTCTGGGTCTGGGGATATAGCTCAGTGGAATAAGCACGTGCCTGGCAAGTGCAAGGTCCTGAGTGCGATCCCCAGTACCGCCAAAAAAACAAAAAAAGAGAAATGAACTCTGATTTGGGGCCAGTAACACAAGCCTCCAGGGCACAACCCCAAATGTTTAAGGGTTTGCCTTGTCTGACTTCCAAATCCTTAGTCTCAGCTTGCTGTTGCTTTGGCCCCAGAAGACACATGGGGGGGGGGGGAGCAAAGGGATCCAGTTCCCTTTCAGCCACCCAGCCACCCTCCAGTTCCCTTCCAGCCATCCTGCTGCCCTGTAAACACCTAGTCCCCATGGAAGCCCCACCCTTGTTCTCTCCTCAGGATTCAGACACAAATAGACAGATGACCTACAGCATAGCGCTTGGGTGTCTACCGACACATCCCAAATAGAACATGACCCAACCTGAAGCCTCCATCCTCCCTCCCTTCCCAAACCTGGTTTTTCTCTAGTGAATTCTACCCTAAGCATGCAGACTGAGGTTCTACCTGTCCTAGCTTGAAAACCTCCCCCAGGATACAGTTCAGCAGCAAAGCACCTGCCTGGCAAGTCCAAGATCCTGAGTTTGATTTTTGGAAAACCCGCCCATAAAAAGAAAAACTCCCCAGCCCATCTATTCTTCTGTCTCCAGCATCACCATCACCATGTGTCCCACTCTAAGGACTATAGGGCTGGGGATATAGCTCAGTGGAATAAGCGCTTGCCTAGCAAGCGCAGGGTCCTGAGTTCGATCCCCAGTACCGCTACACCACTCTAAGGACTATAGGACCTCTCCTGATTTCACCCAGCCACCTCTCGCTAAAAGGGAAGCTCAGAAATGTGCACTTTTGGTGGTACTAAAGATGAACCTAGAGTCTTCACACTGAGCTATACATCTCCAGTATCTTTTTACTTTTTATATTGAGACAGGGTCCTGCAAAGTCACCAAATTGCGCAGACTGGGTTCAAACTTGTGATCCTGCCTCTGCCTCCTAGAGTGCTGGGGTTACAGTTAGGCACCACCACCACACCCAGTTACTAGTATGCAGATTTCATCAGCAACAATTACAACCTGTGGATATGGAATGAACAAAACCAGCCAAAAGAGAATGTCAGACCCATCTAGGGTGAAAGAAAATCAGAACAGTGCACTGTCATCAGTCAGGCCTGGAGGAGAGAAACAAGATGAACCCGGGACATTTCATCAAGTGAGAGACATCACCAATAACCACAAGCTGTTAAAGAAAAACAATGGTTAGTTTGTCTGTCACCTCCAAGGTGACTCAGACAGCTAAATGCAACCTGGACTCCTGAACTGGTTTCTGGGGCAGGAAATGTAGTTAGCAGAAAGCAGGTGGAATGTGATAAAATATATGGTGCACAGCACTGTCCCAACACGCAATTCTTCCTTTTGATCAACCACCATGTTTATGTGAGATGTTCTACTAAGGAAAGCTCAGCAAAGGGTATATAGGAAAAACCTGTCCTATCTCTTATAAATCTAGAATTTCACAGGCTGAGGTGTAGCTCAATGGTACAGCAGCCACCTAACAGGCACCAGGCTCACCCTAAGTTTGACCTCCTACCACCACCCAAAAAACCCACTGTACTGTGTCTGACTTTGTGACAATTCCAGTTTAACTATTATCTATTAGGAGAAAAGGGACTGAGGCCCATTTCCTAGCACAACCGGTGTGTGAGCTAGCTGTAGGTGCGTACTGCAGCTGCACAACAGCTTGTGTTATAAATGGAGAGGCTTTTTGAGTTCTTGCCTCAAAACAAAACCTCTTTCCACCTTCTAACATGTGCCAATAAAACACAATAGAAATTCAAATAGAAACATGATGTATAGGCCAGGTGTAGTGGTGCATACCCGTAATCCTAGCACTCAGGAGGATTGCTTTGAGTTTCAGGCCAGCCTGGCTACAAAGTGAATGCAAGTCCAGCCTGAACTGCATAGCAAGACCCTGTCTCAAGACCAAAAACGGGGCCAGGGATATAACTCAGCAGCACAGCACTTAAGCATAAAGGTCCTGAATTCAATTGCCAGCACGAACAAAAAAAAAAAAGAAAAAGAAAAATGAAAATGGAAATAAGGCTTTTGTAAATGGGGAGGGGAAGAAAGGCTGGAGGAAGTGGGGGAGTGGACAAAAAAAAAGTTAAGATGTGTAGTGTACAATTGCTCCAGGATGAACATGAGCATTATAAACATGCTGAAAAAAACTCTGACACCAGGCATGGTGACACACACCTGTAATCCCAGCACAGGGGAGACTAAGGCAGGATGATCATTTCAAGACCAGCCTGGGCTACAAAGTGAGCTCAAGACCAACCTGAACTGCATAGCAAAACCCTGTCACAAAAAGACAAAAAAAAAAAAAAAAAAAAAAACCTCTGACAGCAAGAAGCATGGCTGAGACCTGGCTGGTGGTTCATGGGCGTAATCCCAGCACTAAGGAGGATCACTATGAGTTCAAGGCCAGCCGGAGCTGGAGACCCTGTCTAAAATTTTAAAAAAGTTTCACGCTTATATGGGAAAACTCCACAGAAGCACTTATTTCCCCAGAGACACCCCCTTGGAGGCTTTCCTTAAAAATTCTAAAAGCTGGGCATGGTGGCACACGCCTGTAATCCCAGCACTCGGGAGGCTAAGGTAGGAGGATCCTTACAAGTTCGATACCAGCCTGGGCTACAAAGTGAGCTGAAGGCCAGCCGGAACTGCACAGCAAGATCCTGTCTCAAAAAGACCAAAAACAAAACAAAACAAAAGACAAAAAAAATTAACATGCACTGGGCGTGATCCATGTCTGTAATCCCAGCACTGGGGCGTGCTGATGCAGGAAGCTTGATGGAGTTCAAGGCAAGCCTGGGCTACAAAGTGAGTTCAAGACCAGCCTGAATTGGAACTGCATAATGAAATATGATCTCAAAAAAGCAAACAAACCAAAAGGCTAACATGCCACATGAGGTGGTAGACATTTGTAAGCTCAGCTACTCAGGAGGCTGAGGCAGAAAGATCCACAGAGGGCTGCAGGAGTGTTCCTCATGGCAGTGGGTTATCTTAACTGTGACCAAGTCAATATCCTGGCTGTGGGGCCCAGGGATACAGCTTAGCAGAATGATGCCTGCCTGAGTTTGATTCCCAGTTCAAAAAGAAAAAATACCCTGTGATACTATACTCCAGTTCACCAAGCTAATGCCATTGGGAGTAGGGTAAAGGGTACATGTCACATCTCTATTATAACTTATGTGAACATGTAATTATCTCAAAGTAAAAAAATTTAAGCCTGGCATGGTTGATCATACCTGTAATGCCAGTACTCAAGGAGGCTGAGGCAGGAGGATTGCCATGAGTTCAAGGCGAATCTGAGCTATCCAATACATTTAAGACCAGCCTGGGCTACAACAAAACAAAAACCATGTGTAGACCAGCCTGTAGCCTGTAATCGCAACACTCACTCGTAATCCCAACACTTGGGGAGGCCGAGGCAGGAGGATTGAGGATCATGGATTGTTCTGAGTTCGAGACCAGCCTGGGCCACAAAGTGAGCTCAAGGCCAGCCTAAACTGTATAGCGAGACCCTGTCTCAAAAGGACAAAATAAAATGAAGCCACAGGGATGTATAGTTCAGTGGTAGAGTGCCCTGGATTTTATCTCCTGGACCACAAAGGAGGAGAAAAGAAAAAAAAAAAACAAAGACTATGGCTAAAAGTAGAGTTAAATAGTACAGCACTGCCTCAGAAGGCACCCCATTGAAAACAAAAGAACCAGGTGTGGTAGTACACATCTGTAATCCTAGCACTCAGAAGGGCTGAAAGAACGATCACCAGGAGTCTGAGGCCAACTTGAGCTACATGGTGCATTAAAGGTCGGTCTGAACTACACAGCAAGACCTTTGCTCAAGGGAGTGGGGGGGACAACAAAAAAAAGGAACAGTCAGGCACAATGGCAGTATAATCCAGGCCTTGAGGCGGCTACTGACCACAAGACTAGACCAACCTGGGACAAAACAGCACAAAGCAAGACTGGAGGGGATGGAGGATGGTTCATCTGTAAATTAATTGTTCAGCACACATGAGGCCCTGGGTTCAATCCCCCAGCACCACACATATGCACACACAAACACATGTGCAAGCAAGCACAGGAAAAATAAAACTTTCCCCTGCCAAGTCTCATGGGAAAGAAAACAACATTGGACAAGAAAGAGTCTGACCTTGAATCTTAACTGCCTATTTTATTAAAGAGGAGGAGGAGGAGGAGGAGGAGGTGGAGAAAAAGAGATGGAGACGAGGGGAGCGAAAAGGTCAGTGAGACAATACTCCTTAGAACCTATGACCCCTACTGTACAGACTAATCTGGAGAACAGGCAAGGGCAGTTCAAAGTCCCTCAACACTAGAAAAATCAAAAGATAAAGTGAGAGTTTATTTTTCCCTTGCCACCCTGAGTAGGCCCACAGGTCTGGGTCTGTTCTGTGCGCCATGACAGACTTTGTATGTACCAGGCCCTGGCCTCCACCCACAAGATGCCAGTGGATTTCCACCTGCGACCATGGCAGTTTGTATACACCCATGTATGCTATAATATAGTCTGAGGTAGCTGTATCTCTTCTGAAGGCAAGAGTCCAGGGGTATAGATAAACCCAGGAATACAGTTATTATCACAGGGAAGATGACTGATTGAGTGGTAGGGCAACGGAGATGAGGGAGGAGGAAACTGAATGATCAAATGGGCCATCATCTGTGTAACTGAGTAACATGTGAAGGTAACATTATGTAGAACAGCATCCAGAGCTAATTCCCTTCGATGTTCTCTATAATTTGTATTTCCTCAATCGTTTTTGTATTAACACGTGAAGATAACTTTGTATTATGCAAAAAAAAAAACTTTGTATTATGCAGCATCTAGTCCTGATTCCCTACTATCTTCTCTATAATTTGGTATTTCCTTTAATGTTTGTGTTAACTAATGTGAAGATAACATTATGTAATACAGCATCCAGTGCTAATTCCCTAGTATGTTCTGTATAATTTTGTATTTTCAATATTGTTTATGGCTTATTCCGGTTCATATGTCTCCATTCTTTTGTCTTTAAACAAAAAAAAAAAAGATGCCAGTGGACCTCTCCAGTTACTACCATTAAAGTCTCTAGACAGTGCTGCAAGTCCCCTCCAAGGCAATGAGGTCCCCAGGTGAAACTTCTGTTCTAGGTTCTCTTCCCTCGAGCCAAGGAAAGCCACACAACAAAAAGCAGTACCAAAAACATGTGAACTGGGGCTGGGGATATAGCTCAGTGGAATAAGCGCCTGCCTAGCAAGCGCAGGGTCCTGAGTTCGATTCCCCAGTACCGCAAAAACATGTGAACCCCTGAGACACGACCCACTGCTTTCCAGGGCTCCCATCTCTCTGTGCTCATCCTCCACCCTTCCCCAATATTCTTGGGAAGACACTCCTACCAACAAATGGAGCTGTCTCCTTTCTAAAGGATGCATGGTTGGGGGCCAGGGATATAGCTCAGTGGCACAAGCACCTGCCTGGCAAGTGTAAGGTCCTGAGTTCAATGCCCAGTACCCAAAAAAATAAAGTCTGCATGGTGACATGCAAAGGACAACTAAATACCCATCAGTCCTTGCCATCTCAAACCACAACAAATAAATATCCCAACACAATACAGAAGTCAAGGTTCTCACTGCGAATACCTCAGGCACTGGCCAGAGAATTAGCTTTCCTCCTCTCAGGGTAACCAGATAGCCCACAAAAGTGGGTTGAGATCACTGTCCCTGTTTCTACCGAACCTGAAGTTCAGAGGTTGAGCACTGCAACAGGAGGCAAGGGAGCAAGCGTCTTTTCAAACCTGGGGAGCACTGCCTCACCAGCACCTACCCCCAGCTGCTTGGGAGACTGAGACAAGAGAATCAAGTTCAAGGCCAGCCTCAAAATACAATGTTAAGTGAAAAGCTGGAAATAGAGCTCAAAGGTAGAGCACCTGCCTAGCTAGTAGCAGGCCCAAGGCCTTGGTTCTATCCCAAGTAATGGGGATACAAGTTTGGTTGGTTTGTTTCTTTGAGAACTTCATTAGTCTTTATTTCAACCTTTATTCCCAGGCTTCTTCAGCTTCACTGACTGCAAAGAATGAATCATACATAAGCAAAACCTGAAAAGGGTTGCAGTCTCAAAGAGGCTTGGGCTTAAAACTATTACAGATTTAGATTTTATCAGCTCCATAAACAAAAACAATTTTTTGCAACAAATGTTCACAACTTAGTAGTGCTTGCCAGGCAACTGCTGTGCCACTGAGCTACACCCCTAGGTCCAAAACAATTTTAAAAAGCAATCACAATATAAAACATAGGGGCTGGGGATATAGCTCAGTGGAATAAGCGCCTGCCTAGCAAGCACAGGATCCTGAGTCCGATCCCCAGTACCGCCAAAAAAAAAAAAAAACAACAATATAAAACATCATGGCCAGGGATATAGCTCAGCTGCACAAGCGCTTGAGGTCATGAGTTCGATTCCCGGTACCAAAAAATAAATAAATAAAACATCAACCTTCAGTAACTTCCTCCAAGTTTTATCTTCTTCAGATGCACATTCAGTTCACAAATCAAAGACAAGGGCTACCAATAAAACCCAGAGGTAAATGCTCACCAGCATGCATGAAGCCCTGGTTTCTACACTCTCCACATACAACACACAAGACACACACATTACCCCAACTCTGTGCCAGAGGTGGTACCATTGTGCACTCTGAACAGTATCATCAGCCTGAGGTTATCCCAGCTCTAACAATTAACTTCTCTGTTTAAATTTTCCACTTTTTAAGAAAAAATTTTCCAGTTTTAATTCTTCTAGAAAGTGAAGCCTGATCTTTTTTGTGCTCTTATATAGTTAAGCTTCTAAGGATAGAACCCATTTGTACTGGCCAGGTGAGGTGGAGCACACCTGTCATCCCAGGAGGCAAAAGTTGTTGAACATTTTTCACCTACAGCTGGGCCTGGTGGCACAAGTCTATAACCCCAGCACTTGGGAGGCTGGGATCACTGGGAGTTCAAGGCCAGCCTAGGCTACAAAGGAACTTCAAAGCTAGCCTGACCTAGATAATGAAACTCTGCCTCAAAAAGAGCCCCCTCCAAATCTCCTATAGTTTTACTCCCCATGAACTACAGCATGTATACATCCTTTGCACATTTTCCCACCCAACAGGCCACCCCTGTTGGCTTTTGTTAATTTTGACCAAATTGTACAAAGGTTTACTGAGATCATTTCAGGCTGTCTTCCAATATTCACTCTTAACACAAGGATGCCCACCAGTGCTGAAAAACCCCAGTGAACTGACTTTTTTTTTGAACAGGGCTTCTCTAAGCCCTTCAGGCTGGCCTTGAACGCACAGCCATACTCCTGCCTCAGCCTCCTGAGTGCTAGGATTATAGACTTACAGGTAATGAGCCATCATGCCCTGCTAGCCAGTGCTTCTTAGTGATACTAAGCTTGCAACTCAAATGCTGAACTAAGTACAGAAAAGGAACAAGCAGAACGCAAGTGTAAGCTCCCAAGTAAGAAAAGCCTGCAAAAAGGAAGATGAGGAAGGCTGAGGTCGGAGGACTGCCTTGATTTGGAGGCCAACCTGAGCTACACAGTGAGCTCAAGATCAGCCTAGACTACTTGGCAAGAACCTGTCTCAAAAAAAAAAAAAAAAGGCAAGGAAGAGAGAGATGGGGAGGGATAAGAGAGAGACATAAGAGGAAGAAGTGGGAGAGGAGGAGGAAGAGGAGGAACCAAGGCAGCCAGCCAGCCAGCCAGCTCGCCAGCCAAATACTACTATGGAAAGCTTTAGTCTATCCAAGGAGAAACTACCATTGAAAGAAGCTTCAGTCCTTACACTGGCTACAAATTGTTTACAATCTCCTACTTCCAAGCCCTCAGGTCCAATTCTGCTCATCCAAATTCCTTTTCCAGGTCTTACAAATATTAAAATGGACCTGTAAACACTGGGACCAGATCTACACTTCACCCAGGTGTTCCTACAGGGAGAGGCTGCTGGTACATGTCACTCTTTCTCTATAGTTGCTTGTACTTCCAACAGTAAAGTATTTCCTCACCTGCCTAAACAGTAATCCTGAGACCCAAAGCCAAATTAACTACATCTTCTGTAGTGCTCCACAAGATGCTATGCTACTATTAACTGCGTCTGTAAGTTTGGCACCCACTAGGCATGCACTCTCATAACAGTGTCCCCTTCTTCCCTCCAGCTCCTTGTCAGCCCTCCTGAAGCTGCACTCCCTGGGTGTAAGAGAAACACCTTCCCCAAGAGAGGAAAACAAAGGTGCAAAGGATCAGCATTCCCTGCCACGGCCTCCAAACAAGCTCTCAAGAAACGCACTCTAACCAGGGCATAGCAGCTCAGGCCTACAATCCCAGCACTTGGGAGGCTGAAGCAGGAGGATCGCTGTGAATTCCAGGCCAGCCTGGGCTACACAGTGAGTTCAAGGAAGGGCAGCCTTAAGTGCATAGTGAGACCCTGTCTTAAAAAAGAAAGGAAGGAAGGAAGGAAGGAACAATCAAACTGAACGAATGAACTCTAAAGACTAAAGACTAGGATGTAGCAGCTCAAGGGTGGAGCATGAGAGTTCAACTTCCAGCACAGCAAAAAAAAAAAAAAAAAAGGGCGGGGATAATAAAATGAAATCAAAACCAAACAGGGGGCCGAGGATATAGCTCAGTGGCACATCACCTGCCTGCTAAGAGTGAGGTCCTGAGTTCAATCCCTAGTATCCAAAACAAAAAAATTCCAAACAGGTCTCCAAATAAATCAATCACTCACGTACTCTCAAAAGCCCACTGTACTAAGGCCAAGGATTTAGCTCAGGGGTACTGCACCTGCCTATCAAGCTATCAAGTGCAAAGCCCTGGTTAGATTTCCCATACCAAAAAAAAAAAAAAAAAGCCCATTGTACTGTACTCCTTTTAGGCTTTCTCTGGTCAATCTGCCCACCTTGTATTTCTCCAAGAATACAGCTCCTTGTATCAAATACACACTTGACATAAATTAATGTGCAAGAAATGATGTGCTTTCTTTGGTCAGGATGCTCAACAAATAAAAATGTACAAACGTACAAATAAATTATAACAATAACTATATAACAAGAACACATTATGAGCCAGGTGTGGTAGCACACGCCTATAATCCCAGCACTCAGGAGGCTGAGGCAGGAGAATTATGTGACCTTGTTCCCATTTATGAAGACTTTTGAAACTCTCTCTCTCTGCCATCTAAAGCCACTGGTGCAAAAATGAGTCTTTGCACAGACCACCACCAAAAATAGGCTGCTTTGTTCCTTCCAACACAGGAAGCTCAGTATTAGCAGGGCCTGGTGGCACTCACCTGTAATCCCAGCACCTGGGGGAGACTGAGGCAGGAGGCAGGAGGCTTGTTGAGAGTTCGAGATCAGCTGAGCTACAAAGCGAGCTCAAGGCCAGCCTGAATTTCATAGTGAGACCCTGCCTCAAAAAGACCAAAAAAAAAAGGGGGGTGCGCGCTCAATTCTGAAAATGAATCTAAAGGGGTAAGGTTCCCTCTTCCAGAAAATGGATGTCATTATCCTTCCATAAAACACCACTCCACAATGTTCTAAGTAACGAGATTTAAGAAGTCATGTTCTTGAAGACATTCCACTACCTTTATTTTAAAAACAGCAACTTAAAATACTTTTTCTTGGAGCTGGGCATATAGCTCAGTGGTACAGCACTTGCCTAGCATGTATGAGGATCCATGAGTGAACCCATGTTCAAACCCTATCTTGATACATACACAAAAAGTAGGGCCAGGGATATAGCTCAGCAGCAGAGTGCCTGGCTGGCAAGCAAGAGGCTGTGAGTTCAACTCCCACTACAAAAAAAAAGAAAAGAACAACAGTAAACCTAGAAAAAACTCCTTTCATTATCTCATGAATTCCATATAGTCAGGTTGGAAAAGAAAAAAGGAAAACAAAATTAAAACTAAATGAACCATCACTCCTTATCACACAGATCTACTAGCACTTTTTATTTTACCTACTATGTCCTAAGATACTGAAACCCAAGAGGACATCTCCTGTATTACTCAAGGTCAGAGGCCATACTTTAAAATGGCAGTCATCATCTGTCAGAGATCTAATGGCCAGACTCCCTTTCCCAAGCAGGAAATAACCCAAAGAGCAAGAACTCAGTCTCTTGTACTAACGAACTAAAACTCTATGCTATGTATTTTTCTCAACTTTCTTAAATTGTGACTCTATTAATCAAAGGAAGACAATCGGGATACTGACAAATCAGCAAGGCTCATTCACTTGCTCAGTATTTTCTGAGCACCTCAGACATTTCTACCAGCACAAATGAAAAAGCTCAAATGCACAGCCCACAATGAAAGAATACGCTCTTAAAATGACACGAAGGGATTAAGCTAAAATGTGTGTTCTCAGGCTGGGGATATAGCTCAGTGTAATAAGTGCCTGCTTGGCAAGCACAAGGTCCTGAGTTCAATCCCCAGTACCGCAAAAAAAAAATAATAATAATAATTTAAAAAATAATAAAATAAAATGTGTGTTCTCAACGTAAGTACAAAAGCAATGTTGGCATGCCTTTGGTAGGAAAAGAATGGATTTTACTGGGCATAAAAACCACATGCTGTGTGAAAAGAATCACCCTTCCAAAAACTACTGATTTTTGCAATTGCACTTAAGATTCCTAAAATCCCTAAAGTATTTTACTTTACAAATAGTTCAACAGTCTCAGAGCCAGAAGCAATGACCATTTTATTTAGAATGGCCAAAAAGTCTATAAATTTGGAGGTAAGGATTTTAACATAAAAAAAACACAACACAAAGTATAGCTTCTAAAGTAACTATGAGGAATATAAACAAACTGAAACCTTCTCCTCTTTGATATGTACTGCAACCCTTAAAAATCTGAATACTTTTACTATTTTCCAGAACTCAAATTTCCCCACATCAGGAAATTCTGAGCTGGGCCGTGTGGCAGACCTGTAACCCACCCCAGCACTCTGGGACACTGAGGTGCTTAGCAAGACTTTCTCAACTAAAAACTGGCTGGCAAAGACCCTGGGTTCAATGCTCAGTATAGAAATAAGTAAACTTTTTGCTGGTTGACATTATCTGCTAAGTCCTTTCCTCCTGCTCTTCCCATTTCTACTTTAGAGTCTCTTTTCCATCAACTTTGCCTCTCATTAACCTTTTTCTTAAGGTGAAGTTCTCAGATTCTACCCATCAGCATCCGTTCAGTCTTGCCACTTTGAGGCCATCCTACTCACTAATGAACCTCTGCTACAATCCCTTCACCAAGCCCGAGGTCATGAGTTCAATTCCCAGTACCAAAATAAATAGACGGTGACCTGGATGGAATTAAAACACGGCCATCAGTCTCAATGAAGTGGGAAAGCAATGTAAAAAGAATACTGTTATAACATCAAGCAAGAAAGCTAATTACATTCTCATACTCTACATCAACAGGCATCAGAAATTATTTTAAAGTGTTTGAACAGTAAGTCAATGCAGAAGGTGGCCTAGCAGACCAACAGTAAGATGGAGTTCCTGTGCACTTGTCATGCTGATTATACTCCAGCAGACAGTAGGGTAATACAATAAGAAAAAAAAAAAAGGACCCTCTTTAAAACTGGAGCCAAGAGCCCAGCATGGTGGTGCACGCCTGTAATCCCAGCACTCAGGAGGCTGAAGCAGGAGGATCACTGCGAGTTTGAGGCCATCCTGGGCTGGGCTGCATTGTGAGACTCCATCTCAAAAATAAAAATTAAAAATTAAAAAACTCGAGCCAGGTGGGGTGGCACACACTTATAACTAACTCCAGCACTCAGAGGAGACTGAGGCAGAAGGACCACCAGGACTCTGAGGTCACTCTCAGCTACAGAGCCAGTTCAAGGCCAGCCTGGAGTACACGGTAAGACACTGTTTCAAAAACAAACTGTGGAAAAATAGACAAGGACAACTGTGCCCTTAACATGGTTTCTGAGTTTGCTAGGTTAAAGATTTTCAACAAAGATTATATGAGTACAATCGAGTATTTGCTTGAAATTGTCCAAAAAAGAGTCACAAGGAAAAAACGATTCTACCAATTTAAATAATGGGACTCAAACAGAAAAGCTACCTTGTGCCACTTATCTGCAGGAATCGAGTATACAGTGATCTCACATTTATAGTTTAGTCTTCCCAAGCATGAAACAAAACTCTCCACCCAGACCTCCGTCTACCTGCAGTCGGAAATACCTCCCGTATCTACATCTATCACATAAAGAAAATCTGAAACACTGTCTTAGGATTCGGGATATAACTAAGTGGTGAAGAGCTTGCCTAGCATGTGTGAGGCCTTGGGTTCAATTAATTCCAAGTACCCTCCCCCCAAAAAAGTTTTGAAGAGAGTGCTAAAATCCTATCAGATTCTTTGTAAGCTCAGCTCTCTGAAATTCCCGATTTCCTCTTCTTCCACACTGCCGCAAAACCAACTTCAAAAACGGATTTCTGAAATCTCTTGCTGTACTTCCTGCCAAGTCACCCACATGGGCAAACTACAACAAAGGCAACTAAGCCCCAAGTTTTATATTCTGCGTAACTCAAAAAAAAAAAAAAATTTACCATAGGACATACAGACGTAAGGAGTGCGAAATCCACAGGCAGGCTCAGGGCTCCCGGGGGTGGGAGAGCACGGCCTGGAGCACAAAGGTCTCAAAGAGAAGGGAACAGAAGGGGAAATGGACACAACCCCTTTCGGACACTCGGACCCGTAAGGTTATTAGAAAAACTGGTTTCAACCTCAAAACAGGTCGCGGTCAAGCTCAAAAGGTTAGCTAAGCTCCTTATCCTTTTTAACTTTTCAACCAAATCAATCAGTTGTTTAAAAATTACAGTCACCGGGCCGGGATCGTAGCTCGGCGAGAGCGCGCAGGCATAAGTTGCGAAAGGGCCTGCCTTCAATCCCTGGCACTACAGAAGAACCACACACAAAGCAGGCGTAAAACGCACCGCAAGTCCACGGGCCCGGGCCCTCTCCGCCGCCCGAAGCCGCCGCGGGAAGCGGCCCACCCTCCTCCCTGCCCTCCCCTCCTACGGGCTGACTCGGCCGCCTGTCCCCTCCGACGAAAGCCGCCCTCTCCGAAAACGTCCTCCGGACCGCGGACGGGCTGTCCTCACACTGCCCGCGCTCACCCGTCTCCACAGCGGCTTCCCTCAGGTGCCTAAACGCCCGTGAGAGCCCCGGTTACATAAACTTTACTTACATAAACTACAGCGAGGTCGAGCTGTAAAGATTTTAAGAACGCCGGGATCCGGCGGCTCCCAAACTTCCGAAAACCCGGGGAGTTCCAGAAAAGGCCCGCACCCCGCCCGCGCCCCCGCGGACTGCGGCCCCGGACCCCACGCCGCGCCACCGCCCCCAGTTCCGGCCCCAAGCCCCGACCCGGAGCAGAAACAGCGCCCCAGCCAGACGGGACACCAGCCGATCTCCCGCCCGGCCTCGGCCCAGGCCGCAGCCCGGCCGCACCCGCAACGCGTCCTTCCCCACAGCCTTCCCCGCCCGACGCCGACCAGGTCACCCCACACGCTGCCGCCAGGGCGGCGAGTCAGGTCGGCCACCGGTCGCGCGGGCCCCTCGCCCAGACCTCGGCCGCGGCTACCTGTCTCTCACCGAGGACGCGGACGACCGGCGAGTGTGTGGCCGGCCCCTCGCGGCTCTAAGACGCTACGCTGGTGGTGGCAAAGACGGTTCCTCGCGCTTTCCTTTCTCTCCTTTCCTCGAACAAACAGGAAGTGCGTCACGCGGCGGCGGCGCAGCGACGTCAACTTCCGCCTGGCTCTGACGCCGTACGTGCGCACACACCGCCTCCTGCGCCGCGGGTCGGACTTGTTCTCGCCCCGCCCCGGCCTTCCCGAAAGTTCTGGACGGCTCGGAGGCGGGGCCTTCCTCGGCTGACACCCGGCTCTTCTGTGGACTTCCCGCCGCCTGGGGTTCGGGTCGCGCATGGGGCGCCTCGCAGCCTTGTCCGCCGGGGCCGAGGCAGCGCAGTGGGCAGATCGTTGCCATCGGGAAGCCCCAGAGAGCCTAGTTCGGTGGGGCCGTCCCCAGGCTCCCGGCGGGGCGGGTCACCATGTCGACCGGAAAACATTAAATCCTAAATCCTTCCATAGGGGAGAGGAAGCCAGCGTCTGTCACAGGCGATCACCTGAGGCCTGGAGCCTTTGCGTCCCCCAAACTGCCGCCCTGGCGACCCAAGGTATACCCTCCCCTGAATTCCCACGTGCCCTGCCCCCTCCTACACACGGAGGGACACGAAAAAAGGGTTAATACTCGCACCAGCCGGACTTGTGAGGAGAGAGCGCCTCAAAAGTGAAAGCTAAGGCTGGGGATATAGCTCAGTGGAATAAGTGCCTGCCTAGCAAGCGCAGGGTCCTGAGTTCGATCCCCAATACCGCCAAAAAAAAGTGAAAGCTAACTACTGATGCAGAATTAGTTTGTAGCTCCGAACCAGCCAGACCCATCCTCCCTAAAGGACTGCGAGGAACCCGATGCGCTGTTTATCTAACATAAGGCCTTCCTCAGCCGCAGGAAAATGGGCCCTTCAAGATTTTGACCTGTTTGTTTTTTGGTACCCAGAATCGAACTCATGGCCTCAGGATTAGCCAGGCAAGCACTTATGCCACTGAGCTGTATCCCCAGCTGAGACTTTGAACTTCAACATAACATTTTTCGTGTCTTTTTTTTTGAACTGGGAATCAAACTCAGAACCTCTCGCTTGCCAGGCAGGCACTGTGCTGCTGAGCTCTATCTCTGGCCCGTTTTTATTTTTTTGAGACAAGGTCTTGCTATGCATTTCAGGCTAGTCTTAAGCTCACTTTGTAGCCCAGGCTGGACTTGAACTCACAAGATACCCCCCCGCCCCCGCGCCCGCCTCAGCCTCCTGAGTGCTGGGATTACAGGCATGGCCACCATGCCAGGTGAATATAACATTTTAAACACTGCAACAGGTGTTTCTGGAAGATCTACAAGGTGCTAATGATCCAGGAAAAAGTATTTCTATAATCACATTCGCTGCCTAGACCTTTTCTCCAGACCCTGACGCCCTTAAGAACCCTAACCTTGAATCCTGACCTTGCAAAATTCCCTTTTGGGAAACCCGCAGCCCTTGGCCACGCACCTATACTACAGACGATGGATGTGGTGCAGACAGGGCACAGCTAGGGGGCCCTGGGCCCAAGACAGAGTGAGGACGATCAGCCTTGGTCAGATAAGCAGGACGCTGAGCCAAGAGGTAACCAAAAGCAGGTGGATATTAGGTCTAGGGATGCAGGACAACTGTTCCAGTCTATCTGGAAAATGCTTTTTCCAGGTCAGAGGAGATAGCTCAGTGGCTCAGTCCATGCCTGGCAAGGGAAAGGTCCTGAGTTTGATTCCCGGTATCAAAAAAAAAAAAAATACTTTTTCCTTCTCACTTTGCTCTTTGAATGAACCACTTGGATAGGATAGACGCCAAGAGGACATGCAGACACACACTTGTTATGTGCCTCAACTCCTCATAGGTCCATTGCTAGCTTAAATACTCTTGCTTTAGTCCTATAAATTGACTTTAAAGAGTGGACTGAGTCAAAACAAAAAAAATAAAAAACAGTGGTCTGAGCTCTGGTGCTTTTTGGTGGAACCCGGTATGGTGGTGATGCCTCTAATGCCAGTACTCCTGAGGCTGAGGCAAAAGGATCCCAGTGAGTTCAAGACCAGCTTGGGCTACACAGTGAGTTTAAAGCCAGCCTGAACTATGTAGCCACACTCTGTCTCAAAAACAAAAAAAAAGCTGCTAGGCAAAGAGCCCCCCTGGCAACTCACTTCTGGGTCCCCTCCCAACTAGTGGGAGCTGGGCTGAGGATAGAGCTGAATGGTATAAGCGCTTGCCTGGCAAGTGCAAGGTCCTGAGTTTGATTCCTGGTACCAAAAAAAAAGGCCTGTGACCAACTAGTGGGAGCTATTTCTTGTTTTTTTTTTTTTTTTTTTTTTGGTCTTTTTAAGACAGGGTCTTGCTATGCAGTTCAGGCTGGCCTTAAGCTCAATTTGTAGCTCAGACTAGTCTGGAACTCGCAGTGATCCTCCTGCCTCAGCCTCCTGAGTGCTGGGATTACAGGTGCGTGCCACCACGCCCAGCTATTTCTCTCACTTCCTAATAAACATTCCCAAATGCAAGGTCCTGAGTTCAATTCCCAGTACAAAAAAAAAAAATCTTCCTGTTTGTCTCCTTTGTCCTAGATTAAATTCTTTTTTTTTTTTTTTCGGGACCGGGGATCGAACTCAGGGCCCTAGTGCTCAGCGGCAAGCACTTAGCCCACTGAGCTGTACCTCCAGCCTTGTCCTAGATTAAATTCTGACTATGTAAAGCATAGAGCCAGATTACACCATGACACCTTGATCCAAATAAATTTGTCTTTACATTCCTTGTCAACTAATAAAATGCTTTTAACTGCTCTCAACACCAGCCCTCTGTATGGGTCTCACCGTGTTCACTTGCCTGCACATATGCAATAAATTTTAGGTATCTTTCCTCTTGCTTATCTACTTGCTATCAGTTTATTTCATGAGTTAAAAATATAGGAGGCCATTGTTTTGAACTAAACTCCTGCCCTGGGCCCTAACCCACCAGATTAAAAGTCCAAATGGAGGCACTCTTACTAAAAAACAATTGAAAATCATTCCCTGCCCTGACAAGTTAGGATTCCCCCTAGCAAGCCACTTTCAACTGTCATGATAATGAAGTTCCTTCTGCTTTAGTTTTACACACAAAAAAAGAACCTAAACCAACATAATCTCAGTACTCTGAACACTGAGGATGGAGTATCAGGATTCGAGGCCAACTTAAAAAAAAAGCTGATGTTGACCAATCTGGTGTTTTGTTTCTGCTTTCTTCAGGCCTTCTCCATCTCTAAAACCAATTTATTCCACTCAGTCTACCAGCAGACTTACTCTATTCTATGGAATGAGGTGCTGCCCAGTTCCACGGTGGCAAGTAAAGCCCACTGATATTTTGAAGTCGCTGCCGCTGTCGTCCTCCTTGTCATTGTGTCCTTTCACAGATCCAATCCCAGGACCCACAGAGAGCAGGGGAACGGGTTTCTGGCTCCCATGGTTTCCTCATGATCAACAGGAGCTCTTGGTTCACAGTTCCAGTTTTTCTACTTCCAGACAGGAGGCTGGCTTGGGGAAGGCTCAGACTGATATGGCACACCTCTTCCCAGCAGGCTCCAGGCTCTGGCTGCCACTCAGCACAGGATAAGGGATTGCTCCCTGTTGTTCATTTAGTTTTTGTGTTTTACTTTTTTTTTTTTATGACAGTGTCTTGCTTGCAGTTCAGGCTGACCTTGAGCTCACTTTATAGCCCAGGCTGGTCTCAAACTCAGAACAGCCTCGCGTGTTGGGATTACAGGCATGCGCCACCACACCCACCCTGCATATAATGTGAAGGAGGGAAAGAGGCTACTTGCCACTGCTGTCTCTCCCCTCGTGCTCTTGTTGCTTTTGCTATCTTCTGCCAGCATGAACTGTTGCCCTCTGCCTTAGAGCCAGCTGAGGATGGACTGAAACTTCTATAAACTGTAAGCTAAATGAACTTTTCCTTCCTTAATTCTGGGTTTCAGGTATTTTGTCTCAGCAATGAAAGAAAGGTAACCAAGACAACTACATAGCAAGACTTTGTCTTTAAAAAAAATAATAAAGCTGGGCATGGTGGCATCCACTTATAATCCCAGCGCTCAGCAGGCTGAAGCAAAAGGGTTGCTCATTCAAGTCCAGCCTGTACTCAAACAAACCAAGAATAGTAATATGCATCCATCTGTTACACAGTAGTGAACTGTATCACTAGACAAACCAACACCTACAAAACCAAGTCCAAGCTGGGCACAGTGGCACATGCCTGTAATCCAAGGATCCTGGGAGCCTGAGGTGTGAGGATTTCAGATTTGAGCCCAGCCTACGCAATTTAGTGATTTAGTGAGTTCCTGTCTCAAAAAATTCAAACAGGGCTGGAGAGGCAGCTCAGTGTGAAGGCCCTGTTCAACCTTCAGTCCCAACAACAGAAAAGCCCAAGTTCCAGCTAGGGGCGGTGATGCACACTGTGATCCCGGGACTCAGGAAGCTGAGACAGGAGGACACAAATTCAAGCCCAGTCTTGGTAAAACCCTGTTGTTACCAGGTAGCTTCCCTCTCAAAATGGTCACCAACTCAACATTACAGGGTTCTGGGTTGCTTGCCTCTCCCTCTTGTTAAATTCCAGGTTCTCCTCATCTTGAACAAAGAAGCACAAAAGAAGTGGCAAATTTCATTCAAGAAAGTAAAAGTAAACAGTGGGCAAGAAACTGGCTGCACAGAGTGAGCTTGGGCCCTGTAAAGAGAAAACAAGGGTTAGAGCAAAGATAAAAGTATACCCCAAGGCTGGGGATACAGCTCAGTGGAATAAGTGCCTGCCTGGCAAGTACAAGGTTCTGAGTTCAGGGGCTGGGGATATAGCTCAGTGGAATAAGTGCCTGCCTAGCAAGTGCAGGGTCCTGAGTTCAATCCCTGGTACTGCCAAAAATAAAAAATAAAAAAAAGTGCACCCTGCCTCTGGGAAAACAAGGGCAGCTATCATGGGAAGTGACAATAACACGTCACTGTGTGGCTTTTTTTTGCTGGGGGGGTTGTGGTAGCGGGAATTGAACTCAGGACCTTGCGCTTGCCAAGCAAGGCGCTGTGCCACTGAAATATATCCCCAGTCCAGCTGTCTTTCTTTTATGCTGTCCAGATTTCCAGGAAACCCAAGAGAACTGCATCTGGGTCCTGAGAGGCGGTACTGGGATCCCAGCCTCAGGCTGACGTCAGGTCCAGGCCATCCTACCGAAAACCTACTGGAGTTCTCTCCAGAAGCCCAAGTGCCAGGCTTCAGGGACTGTTCCACGTCTGCCTGGGCTCTGGTAGTTAACGCGTCACACTCACTTCCCCAGCAGCTTTTGCCAGGCCCTAATCTCCTATCTCACTGTCACAAAATAAAGAAGAGAAGCTGGCGGGGCTCAGCTCAATGTGAAGACCAGAATTCCATCCCCAGGCTGTTGTGCAGCTGGGGTGGGCCCAGATGGCAGAGGCCTGGAAGCTGGGTACGTACGAGGAGGGACACCGCCTAGGGGACTGCTAAGGATCCCATTCAGTGGGAAATATGTGCAGAGCCCAGCATGACAGCGCTTGCCAGTAATCGAGTAAAACTATTTGAGAGACTGAGATGCAAAGATGTCTCAAAACAAGAGAGGTAAATTGTTGGAAGTGGAGCCCAACGTGCAGCCCTGGATTCGGTTCAACCCACACAAACCCACACATCAGAGAGGCATGGCATGGTAGCAGATGCCTGGGATCTCAGCATTCTGGGAGGCTGACTCAGAATTCCTAATTCAACCCTAGCCTGGGAAATTTAGTGATTTAGCAGAAATCTTGTCTGAAAAGAAAAAAGAAAAATGGCAGGGAATGTAGCTCAGGCCCAAGGCCTTGGGTTCAGTCCCTAGCACTGAGGGCAGAGGGGATGGAGAGAGACCAAAGGCTCTGGGCAAGAAGTGCTCAAGCTTGCTTGGAACTAGGCTGGCGCAAAGGAAAGGCACAGGGCTGAGGACTCTGTCTTGTAGGGCAAGTGGAGGAAGCCAAGCAGCCCTGAGCTCAAGGCTGACAGCAAAGACCTGGGTCTGCAGGACAGGCTCACAGGCATGGTGTAGAGGCATTGCCCACTCGGGTCAGGTCAGCTGTCACTGTCTGAGGCCTCAGAGGACAAGGGCCTCTCCTGGAGAAATGTGTGGTGTAGACACACACACACACACACACACACCCTGCCAGGCCCATCCACAAACTGGGAACCTCAGGGGAAGTCCTGAAGAACAACTTGAGCCCTTTTTATCAAATTGTAAAATTCATCCTTAAAGCTGGCATGGTGGCACATGGCTATAATCCCAGCATTTGGGAGCTGAGGCAGGAGGATTGATGCAAGTTCAAGACCAGCTTGGGCTCCATAGTGAGTTCAAGGCCAACCTGCCCTACATAGTAGGACCCCGTCTCAAAAAACAAAATAAAACAAAAACATGAAGGGAAAAAAATCACAACAAATAATTCATCTTTATCCCAACCATCACACTTGTAGACCAATGTCAGTAAGTGCTCAACGGGGAAAAAAAAGATACACACAAAGATAACACAAGTGTGTGGATGATCAGAATCTCCTTGCCTTGAAACACTAGGCAGGCCACAAAATCCCCAGTGCAGGGAGCAGAGGTATAGCTCAGAGGGACAGTGCTCACCTGGCACCCCAGATGGATCCCAGCACTGCAGAAAGGATACAATAACAATATGGTCATGCTAAGTGACATCAAATGTATCAAATATAGAATATGTGACTCAATTATTAGGCAAGCATGGTGGCACACCCCTATAATCCCAGTACTCAGGAGGCTGAGGCAGGAGGATCGTTGCAAGTTGGACACCAGCCTGGGCTACAAAATGAGCTCAAGGCCAGCCTGAACTGCATAGGGAGACCCTGTCTCAAAAAGACCCCAAAAAATTGTATTTATTTGCGCCAAAGTGGTGACACATGCCTGTAATCCTAGCACTCTGGGAGGCTGAGGGAGTAGGATAACAAATTCAGGCCCAGCCTGGTCAACTCAGAGAGTTCACAAGACCCTGTTTCAAAATTAAAAATACAAAAAAGGGCTGGGGATGTAGCTCAGTGAGATAGACCTGGGTCCAATCTTCAGTGTCACACAGACAAAAAATTCATATTCATTTGTGTGTGTGTGTGTGTGTGTGTGTGAGAGAGAGAGAGAAAGAGAGAGACAGAGAGACAGAGTGTGCATAAACATTCCCACATATGCATAGGTACACATAGAAACCTGGAGAAACAGCTGGGCATGACGCATCCTGCCTGTAATCTCAGGGGAGGCTGAGGCAGGATAACAGGGAACTTGAGGCCATCCTGGACTACACAGTGAGACCCTGTCTCAAAAAACAAATGAACAAACAAAGCAGGAGGAATATATTTTCATTCATCCACTAGTTAGACATGTAATAAGCATGTGCTGTCTACCAGCCTGTACCAGGCTCTGGACCATCTTAGAAGTCAGGCTCTGAGAGGCTGGGTGTGAGGGGTATGGGCTTGGGTCAGCACAGTGGGGAGCAGGCACCCAGGAGTGCTATCCTGGGTGAGGTAATAGCTAGGGCTGGGTAGAGAATTCCAGAGGCCAGCACATTTCCAAGGGTGGCTAAGACAAAAAAGAGAAAGAAAGATAAAGGGGACTGTTTTTAGAACAAGCTGCTCCACATTCTTGGGATGCCAACAGAATTCCTAGTGGAAAATTCTTTTCCGGCGTGAAAGGTAAGTAAGGTCCTGGCAATGTCCTCAGGATCCAGAGTGTTCTGTACGCTCCCTATGTGCAAGACCCTGGGTTTCGTACCCCAAAAATAAATGAAAATAAAGGCAGAGCGAGAGGGGAAGGGGACACAGAGAGAATTAAGTATGTTACATCTAGCCTGGCGTGGTGGCACACACCTGTAATCCCAGCAATTGGGAGGTTGAGGCAGGAAGATTGTTGTGAGTTCAAGGCCAGCCTGGCAACAAACAAACACTGTTGTGGGTTCAGATGTCACTCTTAGGTCTGTGTGTCCCTCAGTGAGGGCCCTGCGTTGGATCCTGGGTAATGGCAGAGCTGGTGACACATGATCCCCAGTGTCACCCAACTGAGTGAAATCGTCACTGCCAACCGGCCTTCTATTGGGGACATGTGGTCACCTCAGTCCACAGGGACTTGTATGGGCCCTGCCAAGTAGGTGTGGGGACAGGAGGTGGGGCCTGGGGCACTGCTTGGGAACAGAAAGGTCAAGAGGCCCCAGCAAATGCACAGCTAGCTCAGTTTCCTAGGCTGGCCTCAAATTTGTGATCCTCCTGCCTCAGCCTCCTGGCATAAGATGTGTGTGCCACTGCCCCCAGCTGAATAAACATTTTGGGAGTGCCAAAGGACAAAACTACAATGTCTTTAGTTCTAGACTTACCAACTTCTGATTTTGCAGAGCTGGAGTGGAACCTGGGGCTGCTGCTCTGAGCACACTCCAGCTCCACCTGGCTTTTTTGTTTGTTTGGTTGGTTGGTTTTGGTTTTTGAAAGAGTCTCACTATACCAGTGAGAGAGCCTTGAACTCACTATGTAGCTCAGGCTGGCCTCAAACTTGAGGTGATCCTCCTGCCTCAGCCTCCAGCACAGGGATTACAGGTCTGTGTCACCACACCTGGCTGCAACATGGCTTTTGTTGTGAATGAGTCACCCCAGTTCTACCAAACAGAAGCAGAGCTCTCCCCAGACGGAGGGTTGGTGTTGTCAGGTAGGAATACGAAACAGCAGGGACAAAGGCCAGGTAACCTCAGGTCACCATGTGGGCGGAGCGCAGCTACTTCCTTGATGGCCAGCTGACCAGGCAGCCTGGGATCTACTCTCAGGAAATATGCTCTGTTTGGGGACTTGTCTGCCTGCTTGAAGTTTCAGGGTGGCTCTGCAGCATTTGGGACAAATGGCTCCTTCTGGTCTGGTCAGTCTCTTGGGGCCAAGTGCAGGATCTCATTCTAAGCCAAGGGCAGGGGCCAGGGGTTTAGCTTAGTGGCCCAGTGCCTGCCTGGCAAGCATGAGGTCCTGAGTTTGATTCCTGGTACCCTCCCCCTCCAAAAAATAAATAAAAATGAAACAAGGGCCTCCCATGGTGCTACTTAACAGGAAAAATAGTATTGAGATTACAAAGGAAAGTATCCTTAGCAGAAACATGATAAAATATTTAGAGGTTAAGAACTGGTCATAGTAGTGTGCACCCTCAGTACTCCAGGAGGCTGAGGCAGGTGGAGCTTGAGTTCCAAGTCAACCTGGGCAGTTTGAGAGACCCTTCCCAGGCCAGGGACGCAGCTCAGTGGCACAGCGCCTGCCTGGCAAGCGCAGATCCTCAGTTTGATTCCCTGTTACCAAAAAAAAAAAAAGGAGATGACCGGGCATGGTGGTACATGCCTGTAATCCCAGCACTCTGGAGGCTGAGACAGAAGGATCCTTGTGCATTTGAGGCCAGCCTGTGCTACAAAGTGAGCTCAAGGCCAGCCTGAACTATATAGCAAGACTGTCTCAAAAAGACAAAAAACAAAAAAACAGAAAACCCCAAAAAATGCAAAATAAATAAATAAATAAAATTAAATGAAGGAGAGGAACAGGGAAATAGCTCAGCAGTACAAGCACCTGCCTGGCAAAGTGCAGGTCCTGAGTTCAATTCCTGGTACCCACAAAAAACAAAAAAAGAAGAGCCAGGTGTAGTTGCACACACTTGTAGTCCCAGCATTCGGAGGCTGAGGTGGGGGATCACCATGAGTTCAAGGCTAGCTTGGGGTACATATTGAGTCCAAGAACAGCCTGGACTACACAGTGAGATCCTGCCTCAACAAACAAACCAAAAGAAAGCAAAAACAGTGCTGGTGAGGGTGGGGAGAAAAGGAACTCTTCTACACTGCTGGTAGGGTATGAATGAGCTCAACCCCTGTTGAAATCAGTATGGAGATTTCACAGAAACACTGAAAACAATTACGATGTGATCAGCCCCAGCATCCCTTCACATACACTCAAAAGAACTAAAGGCAGTGTGGTACAGGGATACCTGCTTACCTGTATTTACTGTAACACACTGCGGAACAGCCAAGGTGTACACCAACAGATGAATGGAGATCAGGTGTGGCCTCACCATGTAGCCCGCACTGGCCTCAGACTCACTGTGACCCTCCTGTCTCAGCCACCTGAGTGCTGGGATTATAGGCGTGCACCACTACACCAAGCTCTTTTTCTTTGAGATAAGATCTTGCTATGTGATGCTCTGTCCATTTGTCTCTCAGCCTTGGGACCTGAGCTTGCTAAGGAAGCTGCTCTAAGGATCCTGCAGCTGCCTGGTCCCAGCTAGGTGTGGTAGTGCCAGATAAGGCTCTCCAGGGTTCCCCAGGAAAGAACTCCAGGGCTGTGGGTGGAGCTGGGGCAGAGCCCTGGCCCAGCACCATGGGAGAGGCCCTTCCTCTAGACACCACCATGATACAGCCAGGACCCCAAGGGATTGGGACAGGCTGCTCTGTTTTTTCCTGGGATCTTCACTTGGGCCTACAGATGCCCACTTGGGTGACCAAAAGCAGGACAAAGGTTGCCTTTACTCTGCTGTGTCCTTTGTCATTGCAAATCCAGTCCCTGCTCTGCTCTCTGCTCAGGATGGGGTGTGCAGATCATTCAGGGAGCCTTTGGCTAGGAGCAGAGAATTTACAGGGCCTCCTCCCCCTCCAAGACCAAGGTTTGCAGGGGGGAGCTGGGGATATAGATCAGTGGCATAAGCACCTGCCTAGCAAGCGCAGGGTCCTGAGTTCAATCCCCAGTACCGCCAAAAAAAAAAAAAAAGGTTTGCAGGGACCTTCAGCAGCACTCAGAAGTTCCAGCCACTGTTCTTAGGCTGTGATCACGTGGATCCCAGGAAAATTGGGGCCGTTTGTCTAGGATCCCACAGACAGAAACATTCTTTCCTGGGGACAGACCCACCCCTCACTCATGGGGCTTCCAGAGCTGTGACACCAGGATTGAAACAGTGATCAGCGACCCCAGCCACCATCAGTCCTTGAAGCTGCCTCAGCCTTTGAGGGTGGAGCCTGTACCCCTGGTCAGAGCAGCCCCCTCCAACCACCTGTACTGGGGTTCCTTCCTACTCCCTCCAATTTTCCAATTAAAGTTTGTTTTCTCTCTCAGGGATGAGGTAGGAGGTAGCTACCCCACAATTTGATCAATGGGACTGTGGATGAGTGTCTAGTGCCTTCCACATGCTGAAGTTTATGGACTGGATGAATGGATGGATAGATGAACAGATGGATAGATGGATGGGTGGGTGGGTGGGTGGATGGATGATGGATAGATGGATGGATGGATGGATGGATGATGGATGGATGGATAGACCAATGGATGGATGGACGGATGAGTGGGTGGGTGGGTGGATGGATGATGGATAGATGGATGGATGGATGGATGGATGATGGATGGATGGATAGACCAATGGATGGATGGACGGATGAGTGGGTGGGTGGGTGGATGGATGATGGATAGATGGATGGATGGATGGATGGATGATGGATGGATGGATAGACCAATGGATGGATGGATGGGTGGGTGGGTGGATGATGGATAGATTGATGGATATGGATAGATGATAGATGGATGGATAGATCGATAAATGGATGGATGGATGGGTGGATATGGATGGATGGATGGGTGGGTAGATATGGATGGATAAATGGATGGGTAGATGATGGATAGATGGATGGATGGATGATGGATGGATGGGTGGGTGGGTGGATGGGTGGATGATGGATAGATCAATGGATGGATGGATGGGTGGATGGATGGATGGGTGGATATGGATGGACGGATGGATGGGTGGGTGGATATGGATGGATGGGTGGATGGGTGGATGAGTGGGTGGGTGGATGATGGATAGATGGATGGATATGGATGGATGGATAGATCAATGGATGGATGGATGGATAGGCGGGTGGATGGATGATGGATGGATTGGTGGGTGGATGGGTGGATGATGGATAGATCAATGGGTGAATGGATGGGTGGGTGGGTGGATAAATGGATGCTGTTGTAGTTTATGTCTAGAGCTCCCCCCAAGCTTCATGGAGTCATAGTTTTTTTGGAGGTAGCAGAATCTAGAGTGTATGATTGATTCATAGTACAATGCTGGGATTAAGGGTAAATGACTGCTTGATCAGTCCACTGATTGGATTGGCACTGCTATAATCCTGATAGACTAGATACACTGTAAGGGACAGAAAGAGCTCTGTGTGTGTGTGTCTCTCTCTGTCTCCCTCTCTGCTCTCTCTCATTGCTTTTGCTGTCTTCCATGGCCATGAACTGTTGCCCCTCCACCACCCCACCCCACCTTGGAGCCAGATAATTGTGGACTGAACCTCCGTGAACTGTGAGCCAGATAAACCTTCCCTGTTTCAACTTTGTGTTTTGAGTATTTTGTCTCAGCAACGAGAAAATTAAGACAGATGGATGGGTGGATGGACACGTAGATAGATGGATAAATGGGTGGATTTACCTTTTTGCTTTTTTCCTTACAGTGCCCTGAAAATATTGACCATCCAGAAAGGGCCTGAGAGTGCAGCTAGGAGAATCAAAATTCTGGACACTGACCAAAAGACCATAGGTGACAGGTCACTACATGCCAGGGCAACCTGCCTGGGAAGCAACTGAGGGCTGCTGGGCTTGAGGACAGTCACAGGCAACCTCTGCACCCAGGGAATAAAGACAGTTGCTCCTGTGTCCCTTCCTGGCCAGTACCAGGGTCACTCCAGTGGACACAGAGGGCAGAGCTCGTGGCAGATGACCCTGAAAGCATGGCTTTTACCGTCTTCCCTCTACTCGCCTCCAATATTTTCTTTTTTCTCCTCTCTTCCTTTGTTTTGTTTTTGTTTCTTGAGGCAGTGTCTCACTATGTAATTTGGGCTGGCCTTGAACTCACTATGTAGCCCAGGTTGGCCTGGAGCTGGTGGTGATCCTCCTGCCTCAGCTTCCTGAGTACTAGGATACAGGTATGTACCACCATGCCCAGCCAATTTTTTTTTTTAAGATGCTAGAGATGGAAACTGGAGCTTCAGGCAGGGGAGGCAGGCTCTTACCATTGAGGTACACCCTGCCTCGGTTCCTTCTTGATTCAGGAATTGGTGACCTGCACCTGTGCCATTCCATGTGGCCCTGCCAGGTCACTCCATCCTGGAGGGGAAGGAGAAGCTGTCTGAAGACCCAGCTCTGCAGCCAGGATCACCTGAGCTGGGCACACCTGCCAGTGGGCGCCAGCATGAAAGTAAAGGCAGTTTGCTGGTCAGGCAAGTTTGGCAGCTCTCACGGTGTGCTTGCCTGCAACCCAGGCCTGGGATGCCAGCCTGGTACTCCGAATGACTGGTCATGGTCACCTCTGCTGCCTCCTTCAGAACACTGTAGCCGTCACCACAGTCCCGGAGTCCCACAGGGACTCAGAACTGTGAGACCAGAAGGTCCATGACTGAACAAGGAGCCCCAGCATGGGAGAGAGCAGAAGAGGCACGCTCCTGCCTTATCTGGGCTTCTCCTTGCTGCCAAGGGAACATAGTTGAAAGCTGGCAAATCCTGGCAACATTTGCTCATCTCTGAGAAGTGAAGTCAGGATGTTCTCACTGTTACTGGGTAGGTGACAAGGGCTGCTTTTGTGCTGTGGATGCAGCACAACAATGGCCCTTTCTCTCTGGCCCCTAGGGCCCTGTCATGGTAAACCAACCTGACTGGCAGGAGGGCTGGGCAGAGGCACTGCCCTCACGCCCACCCGCTGTGCCCAGTGGGTGCAGGGACCTCAGCTTCTGCCAGGTCCCCCCCTTTGACCCTCGCTTCCCGCTGCAGCACATCCCCTCCTGTCACTGCACGGCTGGCTGTGCAGTGGGCACAGCAGGACATTTAAATGCCTGAGATCCAGGCAGGGAGGGAAATGCCCCATGGCCCGTGGGTCTTGTGCATCCTTTATGCCAGCTATGGTGGAACCCAGGGTGCTGGAGACCCTCTGCTACCCCAGAGAGAAAGCTTTATGGTCCCCAGGGTAGAGTGGCTGGACTTGTGTCCCTTGTGGAACTGAATCCTGAACCCTAGGTCCTTGCCAGAGTGCCTGCAACTAGGCCAGACGCAGACGAGGAGCAGGGCAGGGGGTGCTGGGTGGGGACAGGGCCCACAGCTGGAGGCCGTGCAGGAACCCTGCCCAGTGCAGGTTCCTGCGCCTGGTGATGGCCAGGGGACCACCACAGGATGGGAAAGGTGGAGGCTGGTCCTTACTCCCCTACTCATTAAAAATGGATTTGTGTTTTCTCCTGGGAAAGAGGGACTTAAAAGCCATTTGGGTTAAAATTCCAGACTTTTCACAAGGCCCACAGAGGCCCAGGAGGTGAGGCATCTTTTGTGTCACTTTTTGTGTCCTTCATTACCTTAAACTTCAGCTCAAAGCTCTGCTCAGGTCTGTGTATAGGTATGTTAATCACTGTCTGGAAGTTGGCAAAACAAGATGATTAACCCTAAATTTACATGATGATTCCCATTCAACCCCAGAACACCCAGGGAATGGATTTCCAGGGACTCCTCCAAGCTGGAAGTCTCCAGCCAGTGCATAGAGCCCTGTGTGACAGTGACGACCAGGAACAAGGCTCTCAGAGACCAGACTGAACAGCACCTGAGCTACGAGGGTTCCCAAGCTGTGCATCTGGGGCTGAGCTAGCACACAATGGACCCTGATCCTGAAGGCCGCCGCCGCGGCCCTCCCTCACCAGCACGCGCTCCTCTGGCCAGTCGAGCTGGGCCCTGTGCTAAGGGCCAGCTGACCCAAGCTAAAGACACCTACCACTTTCTCTGCTTTGCTTAGTTTTCATCTCCACTATCACTTGAAGCAGGGACCCATACTAGCCAGCAACACAGGGTCCTTGGCAGCTGCAGCTGGCTGGGTGCTGGCCACACATCTGGAAGCACCTGGGATTCCAAGGAGAGGTGGGACGGGTACTCAGGTGAGCAACCCAGGGACTGGAGCCTGGGTGGTGCCCTTGGCTGGCCTAGCCACCCAGCAATAGGTACTAAATGAACAGTTTGAACAGACTCCACTTACAGGGAGGGCACCATGCTCCTCATGCCCTTCCTGTTTTGGTCCCTTGATGCCCTTTCTGTTTTGGTCCCTTGATGCCCTTCCTATTTTGGTCCCTTGGTCCAGAGTTAAAATGACCTAAAGCTTTCACCCTGTGCCAGGCCCACAGTGAGTCCAGCAAGAACAGACCCAGGGATGGTTGGTGGCTGACCTTCGTTTGTCCTCCTAGCCTGAGGGCTGAGCGGGCCCTGGGCTTCCAGGGGCTGGGGGCCAAGGAGCCTCAGGAAGGCAGGGTGGGGTCAGGGGCCTGGTGGTAGAGGTCGGCCAGTCCTACAGATGGAGGCTTACAGGAGTTTAGCTTCTCAGCCACACCTCTGGGCAAGAGACTTTCCCCAGCAGAAGGAGAGATGGCCCCAGTGACCCTGGGGATATCCTCAGATTGTTTTTATTTTTTAATTTGAGACAGGGTCTTACTAAGTTCCCCAGGCTTTTGGGCCTGTGATCCTCCTGCCTCAGCCTCTGAGTGCTGATGATACAGGAAAATAGTAACTCCCATCCTGAACAATATCTGTGACAAGTTCGTGTTCTCTAAAATCATTAGGAACAATGGTGATTAAGAGCAGAATATATTTATTGAAGGAAAGAAAGCTTCTGTCCAAGAGAGGGGCAGAAGTGGGCCCAAGTGGGTTGCCAAGGACCTTTCCCTTCCCAGGGACTTTATAGAGGTGAGGCGGGTCCAAGAAATTTCAAGGTGGGCATGAGGTGGGACAAAACTATGGTCAGCCAGTAAGATTACAAGTGTAATTGTTCAGGTAAAATTGATTAAATCAGGATCAAATGGGGAAGCGAGTCACGTAGCAAGCAGCTATGAACACAGAGCGGGCCTTTTCCTGGAGGGGAAAGTGGGGCTAGGCTAGGGATCCTTCCTGGTCTTTTCAAGGTGGTTGCTACCTATTTAGAGTATCAATCCCTGAGTTCACACAGGGAGGTAGTGGGTGCACTTGTATAGTCCTCTGTCTTGAGGTCTGCTCCACAGAAAACACATCTCCATTCCTGAGCTGTCTTGTCTTCCAGGTTGGCTCCTTCCTAGGCCCAGCCCTGTCTGATTGCCTATAATTCTAACTCAGCTGCCTGTAACACTGAGTGTACCACAACACTGTAGTACTGGATGTGCTTGACGAGGTGTTTTGGGGTGGTGAGTACTGAGCTCAGGAGAGGGAGAAATACTTCTAACACAGGAAAGGGAGAAAGAGCAATTTTACTACTGAATCAACATCATACTGTTCAAGGAAGCTGCTTGCCTCAGAGACTACAAAGGTGTGGCCTTCCCTCAGGGGTAGGTGGGCCGCACTGTGCTCCAGGTGCTGTCTGTGGCAGGGCGAGGCTTGTTCCTTCCAGAAAGGATAAAGGACAGAATCTTCCCATACTCTCCCTGTTGCAAGAGGGCCTTCCCAGACTCTGGCCGAGCTTCCTGCTACGTGCCGAGAGTGGATTTGCATATGTTTAAAGCTTTAAAGCACCTGAGCACAATTTCCCGACCGAGGAAGGGCCGTGGGCCGGGTGCCATCCAAGGTGCTGCGGCTCTCAGAGGAGAAGTGGGCAGGGCTGGGGGTCTTGCCGGGTGCCTGGGGCTGCACCTGTGGGCTGTGGCTGTGCCTAGAGGGTGTGGGCAGTTCTAGGAGAGTGAGGGTCCTGGATGCTGATGGAAGCAGCTCCCAGAAAAGAGGGGACACTCACATCTTCCCCCACAGGGTGGCGGATGGAAGGGGTGAGCTGGGGTGCTGGGGCAGGGGAGGCTGATCCGCCATGAAAGGTGGCTCCCCTCCCGTTCCAGGCCTTGGACAAGAAGCCACCTGTCCAAGACTTTGACCCCTTAGGGACTCCTGAGGGCAGAGTTGTGCAACCAGAGCACTTCCTGGTCACAGGCAGAGATCAGAGGTGGGCCTGGCGGTTCACAGTCATAATCCCAGCATTCTGGGAGGCTGAGGCGTGGGGATCACAAGCATAAGTCTAGCCTGCACACCTCAGCGATGTGGCAAGACCCTGTGCCAGTAAAACTGGGCTAGGGCTGTAGCTTAGTGAGAAAGCCCTGGGCCCAATCTCCAGTACTGCAAAACCAAAACATAACAAGAAAAATGTCAGCGACAGCTGCCTGACCCAGACCCATTTGTGTGGGAAGCCACAGAATAGCCCAGCCACACAGGGCCTCCTGGAGTGGGGTGCTGGGCACTGATAGTGACTCCTGGAGAGAGGCTGCAGTGCCCTGCCAGCTTCCCATTCTTCCCAGACTATGGTGTGAGGCTGACTCCATGGCTGGAGGGGGTGGCTGCAGCCCACAGATTCCAGTGGTCCTGGTGTGATCTGAAGTCCAGGCCTCAGGTCACTTCCCACAGTGTGATCCCCTCTGGCCCTGACCCGCTGGTTCACAGTGCTCAAGGGCAACTGGGGCTCTAGCTAGCCTGAGACCCACGGGTCCTCCAGCCTGCCCAGGCTCCTGTGGGTGCTGCCTGGGCAACTGCTCCCCACAGACACTCTGACCCTCAGTATTCTGTGCCCTGGAGCTGCTGCTTCAGCCTGATGCCCACTCTGCACATGGGACACAGACCACACACCCTACTCACCCCGCAATCCTGCAGCCAAGCCTGGACCTGTGATGCCCTAGGGTCAGTGCCCGCTGACCCTTAGAGCTCTGCAGCTGGGTGGAAGCCCGCACCTGTTAATCCCCCTGGCCCATGATGGCATCCAGGCAGGGGTCAGGACACAGCAGGGCCACCCAGAACCTAACCAACTCCTGGGCAGGCCTTCCCCAGGGACTTCTCATGCACGGAGTGCCGGCTGAGTGGGATTCGTCTACACTTGGGGACCCAGGGCTGGTCCTATCCAACCCAGCGTTAGTTCACAAGGATTAATTTGTAAGGGTGAAGGGTCGGGTGCAGAGATTTCAGCTTCAGTGGTTGTGCCTGGGGCCAAGGATGCCAGGTGAGCAGGCATTGAGGGTTTCCACTGTATTCACTGAGTTGCCATGGTGGCCACTATGCAGTCTCAGGGTGCTGTCCCCACTGCAGGGCAGACTTGTGTCCACCTGCACTGCTGCCATCCTTGCTGCCATCCTTCTCACCCTTCCTACAGTGGCTGCCCAGGAATTCATAGAAGATGACTCTTTTTTGTTTTTGCTCTAAATAATCTTTTTGAGACAGGGTCTCGCTATGTAGTACAGGCTGGCTTTGAGCTCACTTTGTAGTCCAAGCTGGTCTCAAACTCACAACAATCCTCCCGCCTCAGCCTCCCAAGTGCTGGGATTACAGGCATGTGCCACCATGCCTGGCTTCAGAAGAGGACTCTTTCTTATCCTGTTTCTTTCTTTTTTAGGGGGCAGAATTAAACTCAGGATCTCGTGCAGGCTAGGCATGCACTGTACTGCTGAGGTATATCCCAGGCTCCTCCTGTTTCTTTCTGACAGATTTGAGTTTATTTGACACAGGGGCATCTACATCCACCTGAAACCAGAAACACTTCAGGGCCGGAGAGATAGCTCAGCGCACAGTGCCTACAAAGTCCTGAGTTCAATTCCCGGTACCAAAACAAATGAAGGAACAGAAACACTTTAGTCTGAGGTGTGACTTGACTGATGGCCAGAGAAATTGTGCCTGGCCTTTGACACCAGAGTGGTGCTGTGGAAGCTGTTCTCTGGTGCACTGCACTAGGGGTGGGCACACTGCGAGAACAAGTGTGCTGAGGGTATGGCACACTGAGGGGAGGACAGGTGTTACAGCATTCACAGAGAGGCAAACCCTCCTTAGCCCAAGCCTTTGTCGCAGGGAGCTGGTGAGATGAACTGGTGGGCCACGATGGGTCCTGGGAGCAACCGCAGAGCTGTGGGATGACTCACGGGTGTGTAGGGATCCTGACTCAGTGAAAGCAGCATCCAGGGGTGCATGTGGCCCTGCATGATAGTCTAGTGGCAGGTCTGTTGGCCTGCAGCCTGGCCCAGTGGTCAGTGTGGAGCAGAATGGCCAGAGCCTGTCTTCCTCAAGCTCCAAGTGTTCTTTGAATTTCTTGCTCTGGGTTTAAGCACTAGCACCACAAAACAAAGCCAGAAACGAGCCAACAACCCCCCATCAACATGCATCCTGGCTGCATAGGAATTTTCTTTACCGTGCTGGGGACTAGGTGGGGACTGAGCTGGTCTGGCACGCACTGAGCAAACGCCTACACTGAACTCCTCCCAGCCCCACCACGCAGGTTAAACACTGCAGAGAGAAGCCAAGCACAAGACCCTGACTAGACAGAAGAGAGGAACCAGGCAGGGTGTCTCCTGGCTCCACTGGGCACAGCCCCACCTGCTGGTGCCAACCCGAGAAGACACAAGAGCCCCTGTCCGTCCGTCCATCCATCTTTTCTCTGGGCTCTGAGACGTAGGAGGTGGACCCATTCGCAACAGTAGCACTCTGCATCTCTGCTCAGAGAGGCCATGTCGGAGAGGGCTGAACTGTTTTCTCTTAGACCAAAGATTCTTAAACTGTCCCCAGTGCCCTGTTGGGCTGATTGTGTCTCAGTCTACATGCTGAGCCCCAGGACCTGGAATGTTCCTGGAGTTGGAGATAGGGCTTTTCTGTTTTGTTTTTGTCTTTTTAAGACAGGGTCTCGTTTTGCAGTTCAGACTGGCCTTGAGCTCACTTTGTAGCCCAGGCTGGCCTGGAACTTAGAGTGATCCTCCTGCCTCAGCCTCTCAAATGCTGGGATTACAGGCGTGTGCCACCACACCCGACAACTTTTCTGTTTTTGTTTTGTTTTGCTTTGTCTTTTTGAGACAAGGTCTCATTATGCAGTTCAGGCTGGCCTTAGACTCACCTGTGTAGCCCAGGCTGGCCTGGAACTCACAGCAATCCTCCTATCTCAGCTTCCTGAGTGCTGGGATTATAGGTGTGCACCACCACACCCAGCATGACAGGGCCTTTCAAGAGGGCATTAAGAACTAGACATGGAGGCACAATCATTACAAGTGCAAGGCCACTCTGGGCTACAAAGTGAGTTCAAGCCAGCCTGAACTGCATAGGGAGACCCTGTCTCAAAAAGACCAAAACAAAAAGAGAGTATTATAAGAGGAACTGAGGCCCACAGAGTGGGTCCTGACCTGGCATGATGGGGACCCCTGGGCTGAGGACACAGGGCTCTCAGTTCTGGGGAGGGAGAGGGACAGTGAGTGACTGTGATCATGTTGGAGAAGCCACAGGGACGCCACCAGAACCACCTGGGACCCTCTGCGTGACATGGGCATTTCTTTTTTTTGGAACCAAAAATCGAACTCAGGACCTCACACTTGCAAGGCAGGTGCCTTGCCACTGAGCTATATTCCTAGCACGTCTTTTTTTAGTTTAAAAGTTTTTAATTGATGCACAGTAATTGTGCATATTTACAGGGCATGGTGTGACATATCACAATGCATGTATGCCGTGTGCATCCCGTGTTTCTGTGCTGGGGACCCCTTGTCTTCACCACTCACTCTTTGGCAGTGCTCATTTGTGGCTGCCTTGTGGCCAGGATATGTGGGCATCCTCCTTCTGTCCCCAGGCCTGTGCTGCTGCAGTATCCAGGAGGCTCAGAGGGCAGGACTGGCCCTGTGGGTGCACAGCAGGCTGGGCAGACACCACACCACACCATACCACATCACAGATACCACATACCGCGCCATAGACACCACCACACATCACACCACGTTCACCACATAGATACCATACCATACCACACAGCATACACCATACCACATTACAGAAGCCACACACCATGCCATAGATACCACACACCACACCACATTCACCACATACAGATACCACAGCATACCATACCACAGATGCCATACATTATACCACAGAGGGCTGGGGATATAGCTCAGTGGAATAAGTGCTTGCCTAGCAAGCGCAGGGTCCTGAGTTCGATCCCCAGTACCACACACACACACAAAAAAAAACATTAGGGGCTGGGTATATAGCTCAGTGGAATAAGTGCCTGCCTAGCAAGTGCAGGGTCCTGAGTTCAATCCCCAGTACCGCCAAAGAAAAAAAAACAAAAAAACAAAAAACAAAAAAAAAAACATTACACCACAGAACCATCACAAACTCGGGGCTGGGGATATAGCTCAGTGGTATAAGCACCTGCCTGGCAAGTGTAAGGTCCTGAGTTCAATCCCCAGTACCACAAAAAAAAAAAAACAAAAAAACCATCACAAACTCCACAGACACCACATGCCATACCACATTCACCACATACCACACTACAGACTCTATACCACATCACAAATGCCACACACCACATTACAG
>PVLD010015607.1:0-47941 GCA_004027595.1 Dinomys branickii | reverse complement strand
CAGGGTTCCCTGCAGGTATAGGGATGGATCTCCTCCCCCACTCGGTGATCTGGTCGCGAGCGCCGATATCTCACCAGTTATTGGAGTCCCTGCAGGCATGAAGGTTCCAAGGTGCCAGTCTATCCTTTGGGGCTTTCTGCGCGGCTCGCCCGACACGCGCGAAACGTGGGACCGCCGGGCGTCTCCGCCGCCAATAAGCGGATCTCTGTCGGGAGTCGCCGGGGGGCTGCGCCGGCTCGGGAGGCGGGAGGGATCGAGGCGTCCGTGCTCTCAGGGCGCTAGGACCCAGCAAATCTTTCTCTCCGCTTCCGGCCGCGTTTGTGGCCCTCCGCGCGGCTCGCCCGACACGCGCGAAACGTGGGATTGCCGGGCGTCTCCGCCGCTAGCAAGCTGATCTCTGTCGGGAGTCGCCGGGGGGCTGCACCGGCTCGGGAGGCGGGAGAGACCGAGGTGGCCGCGCTCCCACTGGGCTTGGACCCAGTAAATCTTTCTCTCTGCTCCCGGCGCTTGGGGCTTTCCGCGCGGCCCGCCCAACACGCACGAAACGTGGGATTGCCGGGCGTCTCCGCCGCTAGCAAGCCGATCTCTGTCGGGAGTCGCCGGGGGGCTGCACCGGCTCGGGAGGCGGGAGGGACCGAGGCGGCCGCGCTCCCACGGCACTTGGACCGAGCCCAGCTTCTTCCCCGCGGGGATCGTCCCTGGCTCCCAGCGTCTGGGGCTTTCCCACGTCTCGCCCTGGCAGCCTGGTCCGCCCTACCACATCTCCCCCGGCATCTCAGAGAAATACGCCCAGTTTAAACTTTCCAGCCGAGGTCCCGGCATTCACGCTCGCCAAGTCTGTCTCGAGCTGGTGGTGTTTATTAAGGAGGTTCGCTCCCTTGCTGCTCACCTGGTCGCCATCTTCCCCGGATACCGATTAACAGGATATTGACCATATATGGAAACTATAGGAAACTGACCATACATGGAAATCACAGGAAATTGACCATATATGGAAACTGGAACTTAACTCTCAAGATGGCTGGTAGTTTATGAAATGGAAGCCGACCGCCTGTCTTTCAGCAATATAAGATGGATGCAGACCGCAGGTCTCTCAGTGGTCTCCCACAGGTCCCCCTTTTTTATTTTATTTATTAAAAGACCAAATCTCCTTGAGGGGACTGTGCCTATCTTAGGTCAGGATGCTTTCACGTGGAACCAAACTACACCTTACCCGTCACTGGAAAGCAAGGCAGCAAAAGGCCTTGTTCCTGTCTTAGGCGGCAGTTGATAATACACGTGAGCCTCTAGTTGCCCATCTCTGGCTATCCAGTCCATCGCACCAAGGTGAGAAAGCTAGAATAGCCCATCGATATTACTGGACATTGCTATGATTTGCTTTCTCGAGGTCTGTAGCAAGCCTGTGATAATGGACCTGAATCCGTTTCATTTTTATAGCATCCATTACGTTGGTCACTTGTTGTTTAATAAAAGCCACAGATTTGTTAAGAATACAAGGTCCAAATAAAAGAATTAAAAATAACACAATTAAAAGTCCTAGCAGAGGGAGAAGATAGGGTAAAATTCCATTCCACATGCTCCAAAGTGGATTTTTGAATAATTCTCTTTGTCTCTTTATCAGATCTTTTTGAAGCCTTTTCATCTTGTCTTGAGTGATGCCAGACTTGTTTGCATAAAAGCAACAGTGTTTCTGTAAAGCCAAACAAATCCCTCCCTGTTCTGCAGTTAAAAGATCTAATCCTCTTTTATTTTGGAGGACTACCTCTGCTAAAGAATCTATCTGATCTTGAATATCCTGAATAGCACTAGACAAGGCTTGGGCTTTATCAACTATTTGATTAGAGAGTTTGTTATAAGAATGTACAGCAATTCCTATCCCTGCTGAACCTGTGACTAGAGCTCCTGAAATTCCTAATCCTACTAATAAAGGAATAAATTGAACTACCCTTTTAACTCTTTTAGGGTGATCTATAGCATAATCAAAGCTGGGAATAGGAATAGGTTTATCCCCAGGTACAATTTTTATATCAGGTAATAAGGTAGCTATAACACATAATCCTGTCCAATTATCAGGTAAAAAGGTAAAAGCTAGATTTCCTCCACATATGAGTATTTGTCCTCTTAAAAGACAAATGGAATAACTATAAGTAATTGTTTGAATACAATCAGCAAAAGTAACGAATCCAACATCAATTGCATATTTGTTGCTCTGAAAACTCCCTTGTATACAGGAGATAAATTTAACAGCTACAGGTTGAACTTTAAAAGGTAAACCTAAGGCGCAATTAGTATGTGTAGGGTTTATAACATTATTTAGAGTGAAATTTGATGGAATGGCGAGAGGCATGAGAGTACCTTGAGTCATGCACAGCCAACATTTTTTAGCTAAATTAGGATTAGACACATTAAGGGCCATTAAAGTAGCCATTAGAATATCTGTGGTTTGAATATTTAAATCCATTTTTCATGATTTCAAATATGTCAGAGAGTAATGATTGGTCTTTAAAGATATGTTTTATAATGTTCTCCATTTGCCTTTCTACCTTACTTTCTCTAATTTTGTCTTGTGGTCCGCCACCATCAGAAATATGTATCAGGGCAGTTTTATTCCAGCATACCGGTTTGCCTGGGGTGCCGTGGCATGAAGCCTGAATATATTTATGGGCTTTTAGAATCCATGAAACATTAGACCAGTCATCTCCAAAGGCATTAGTGGCAGTGCGCTACAATATAGCTGTAAAATATACATTATTATCTGTTCCTGTACATTCTTGTACTGATTCATAACAAGAAGAATGCATTGTGGCATAATAAGTAATACATTCTTTAGGACATAGTCCTGGTTGTCCATGGGGTATCACTGGAGGCTTGTAATAATATTTGTAGCTTTGTAGATAAACTTCTTTTATGGTTTTCATGTATGTTAAGTAAGATATTTTATTACCACAATTTGTGTAACTGGTATATTGTTCAGGCTTAGTTGTAATAGCACCTCCCTCACAATCACATGGGGCACGAAACATGCCTTGTTTGGTTAACGTACCCTGTCTGGCCGTCATAATTTTTGCCTTCCACGAGGGAGATCCAAGACCACTATCAGAAAGTTGCCACAAGGTGACTAGTACTCCCAATTTTAGGATCCAAGTTTTGGAATCCATTATCTGAAAGAGCTGTTTGTAATGCTTGGTGTAAAGGAATACTTAAACTTTTTGTTATATGATCAATTATATAATATTGTTTTGTATCAAATTTGAGTTTAGATCTCAGAACAGTTTTATAAAATTATTTATACTAATTTATTATGTTAATTTTATAATTTTATTGTTTATGTCCTTACCAACTCGATACCCAAAACATTCATTAAAGGCCATTAGGTGAGAACGGGCAGTTGGCCAGACCGCTCATCCTCGGGAACATTCTGTATCCACCAGGAGCTCTCTGGCTGAACAGAATCTTAACTCTTGGGTTTTCTTAATTCTTAAGGACACAAACAAGACTTTTAATAACATTTTTTAACAGTCAGTCTTATACTTGTTTTTATGAATATGAAAAGCGAATTTGTAATTATACATCAACAGTATATACACAATAATATCTTTAGAATAATTCTTTGTCCTCAGAACCATCATTTAATTTGTCTTGTGTTTGTTGTTTAGAATCTATTTGTTTTACCAATCGTTCTGGTAACCATCTTGCAGATTTCATTTTTTTAGAGTATATACATACTGATCCTCGACCCCAGATGAGGACCGGATCTGGACCATGCCACAAATTAGCTATAGGGTCTTTTCATAGCACAGAAGCAAACTGTTTTTGTGTTTCTGTATGCCAGAAGCAAGCAGCTGCTGATTGACCATTGGCATCCAAATTTTAAAAATTGAGAATAAATAGAGCATGAGAAAGAATATTTCTTGGTGACCCCCTTGTGGGATAACATTCCCCCATTTTTATTTTATTTATAGTAGGTTTTATAGAAAGATGTGCTCTTTTAACTATTTTTTGACCTTGAGGATTATAAGGTATATCTGTAATATGTTGAATATTAAGATGTTTACAAAATTTAGAAAAAGTAGAGCTGGAATAACCTGGACCATTATCAGTCTTTATCTGTTGTGGACATCCCAAGACAGAAAGAGCATTAAGGATATGACTAATCACATGTCTAGTAGCTTCACCAGATTGAAGAGAAGCAAAAATAAAACCACTGAAAGTATCTATAATCACATGAACATATTTGAGATTACCAAATTCAGGAATGTGAGTAACATCCATTTGCCATAATGCATTAGGAATTAGACCTCTAGGATTAACTCCAAGATGAGGAGTTGGAAGGTGTATGGCACAAGAAGGACAATTTTTAACAATCTGTCTAGCTTGTTTTTTAGTAATATTATGCATCAGTCTGAGTGTTTGTGCATTAAGATGATGTAATTGATGTGTATTTTGTGCTAAGGTAACTTTATCAGTATCATCAGTAGAAGTGACAACACCCAATAAAGAAACTGTATTTAGGTGAGTAGCTAAATCAGCTTTATGATTTCCTTTAGCTAAAGGACCTGGCAATCCAGAATGAGCACGTAAATGTCCAATGAAAAAAGGATGTTTTTTCCTGGTAATAAGCATTTGTAATTGTCAAAATAGTTTTCCAGCATTAGAAACATTTTTTATTTGACCAGTAGTCTCAAGTAGGGGAACAGAATGTGCAATGTAAGTACTATCTGTATAAATATTAAATGACTGAGTAGGAAAATCAGAAAAAAACAGCAATAACAGCATGTAATTTTGTCAATTGAGCAGAAGTGCTATTTGTTTGAAATTGTAACGTTTGATCTGGATTGTGGCAAACATAGGCAGCTATGCCTGTAGAAGAACCATCAGTAAATATTAACAATGCATCTTTTAATGGATGAAGTGTAGTGATTTTAGGAAAAACAGACTTATGTTTATTAGCAAACTCAATAAGTTTGTTTGGAGGATAATGATTATCTAAAAGGCCCATATAGGAGGCCAAAGTAATAGGCCAAAACTCAGTAGTTTGCATAAGCCACTTAATTTGATCTTTAGTATAAGGTTGTATAATAACATCTGGTTTTTTACCAAAATAACATCTACCTTGTTCTCTGCCTAAGATTATGAGATCAGATATTGCTTGATAGTAAGGCTTAATAACCTTTTTAGGTGTTACAGGTAAATAAATCCACATTAAAGGTGCTGTTTGCCAAAAACAGCAGTTGGAGATAATTGTGTATTACAAATAATATATTGTAAAGGTTTATCATAATCCATAAATGTAACTGTTTGAGACAAAATAGCTTGTTCTACTATGTGTACAGCTTGTCTATCCTCAGGTGTAAGTATACGAGGAGATGTGGGATTGGCATCTCCATGTAAAATGTCATAGAGGGGTTTTAATTCACCTTTAGTGAGCTTTAAATAAGGCATAAGCCAATTAATATCTCCAAGGAGTTTTTGAAAATCATTTAAAGTTTTAAGTTTATCTAATCTTAATTCTAATTTTTGTGAAAAAACCTGTGATCCTCTCATTTGAAAACCTAAATATGTATATGGATCTGTAATTTGAACCTTATCAGGTGCAATTTGTAGCCCTTTATCAAATAGAGCAGATTGTAATTCTTTATAACACTGAAGTACTTTACCACCATTTTGACCAGCCACTAAGATATCATCCATGTAATGTAGGATATACATATCTGGCCATCGATTTCTTATCGGCTGCAAAGCCAGAGCAACAAAGGATTGACACAAAGTAGGACTATTTGCCATGCCTTGTGGAAGAACACACCATTGGAATCTTTTCATGGGTGTATTAAAATTAGTAGCAGGCAGGCTGAAAGCAAATCACTTTTGATCATCAGGGTGTAATGGTATGGTGAAATAACCTAAAGGTATAGCAACAGGTGAAGAAAGACCTGGTTGCAAAGCACCCATTAACATCATGGTTTTATTTATTGCTCTAAGATCTTGTAACAATTGCCATTTACCTGATTTCTTTTTTATAACAAAAATGGGAGTATTTTAAGGTGAATTACTAGGAATTATATGGCCAGCTTTAAGCTGCTCCTGTACCAGCTGTTGTGTAGCCATTAATTTTATAGAAGACAGAGGCCATTGATCGACCCAAACAGGCTCCTCAGATAACCATGTAATTTTTTCTGTATGAGTCACAGGAGTATCAATGGCCCCTATGGAAAATGGCCCAAACCTGATCTATCCAATTTTGGAATAGCTTTTATAGGTGTCGTTATTTCAGTATTATCTTTACCTAGGCCTTGACCTGGTACAAATCCACTTCTTAACATTTGAGCAGTAACCACAGTATTAGGGCTACCCATAATCATACCAAGTTGAGGTAATAAATCTCTTCCCCATAAATTTACTGGTAAACCAGCTATAACATAAGGTTGTATAGTGCCTTCATTACCTTCTGAATCTTCCCAAGTTAATAATTTTGAACTTTTTTCTGGGTTTTGACTTTGCCCTATGTCTCTCAAGTGAGTTATAGTAATATCCAAAGGCCAAGCCTAGGGCCAAACCTCTTTCTTAATAATAGTAACATCAGCACCTGTATCAATTAATTTAGAAAACTCTTTACCATCTAACCATAGTGTCATGAGAGGTTTATGTGCAGAAATAACTTTTGCCCAATATACATCTGACGAGCCAAATCCTTTATTACCTCTCTGTTGTGAGACAATTTTACTAGGTGTCTGAATTAGAGGCAGAAGTAACAATTGTACAAACCTTTCTCCTGTTTGTGTAGTACTAATAAATTTAGGAGAAGAAGCCATAACCTTAATTTCACCTGTATAATCATTATCTATAACTCCTGGGAGAACTTGAATACCTTTAACAGTAGAGCTACTACGATCTATTATGAGACCAAAAGTGCCCTCCGGTAGAGGTCCAAACATTCCTGTAGGAAGAGCCTGAATCCCCATTTCAGGTGTTAATACTGTGTGGGTGGTGGGACTGAGATCTAAACCTGCACTTCCTGTTGTGGCTCTGCAGAGATCTCAAATGGATTGTTGTTGCTTTGTGATGAATTGTCGGTTTGTGGAACAAAATTGAGCGCCCCATAAATTTGTCTGGGTTTGGGTACAGGTTTGGGGGCCTGGGGCTGGCCCCGATTTCCATTTCCCTGCATCGGAATTAATTCTTTGCCTTCAATATCTCTTTTTGATTTACACTCTTTAGACCAGTGTATTCCTTTTTTGCATCTAGAACAGATTTCTGGTGTCTTTCCGTTTTAGAGTTGTCAATAGAACCTTTGTTACAGTTTTTGGCAAAATGACCAATTTTTCCACAAGTAAAACATTTGCTGCTATTTTGTTGAGATAAAAACTGCCAGACTGTACCCTTGCAGAGTGCAGCTACAGCAAGAACTTGCTGATAAGCAGCTCCAATGTCAGAACAAAGGAGTATTTTGAATTGCTGGTTATTCTAAAGCCTCATTTTGAATATTTTCTTGTAAAATAGTTTCGCCTTTTTTAACTATATTAGCAATTGTAACATCAAAATTCTTTTGAGATAAAATTTTATCAATTAAATTCCAATATGAAAAAGCAGTTACTGGAACCTTTTCCTGCCCAAAAACTGTATAATAAGCCTTAAGTGCATCACCAACTCTTTTTTATCTCTTTGAACTGATTGTTTCCTCAATAGGAAACCAAGGACAAACTTCATTAATATAATCAAAAAATTCATATAACTGTTTATATTTAACCTTTACTCCTTGTGCCTTTAGAGCTTTTTCTAAATCTTCAACAAACATCTCATGTTTACTCATTTCTTGTCCCATTACGTGCTGTCCTTACCGAGGTGCATCAGATGCAGCAGGTTCCTGCATCGGACCAATCCTCTCCTTTCTCCAGTCTTGTCGGAGGTGGGTACACGACTTCTGAACAGCTGTCCTCACTGAATCCCCTGTACTCGAGCCCCATGTTGGGCACCACTTGCCCCGACCTGCGGGTAGTCAATGGAGACTCTAAAGGGGGAGTGGGAGTAAAGAGACAAGAGACACAAGAAATGGAGACAAGACAGGAGTCTGATCAAGTCTCGTTTATTGAGTGGAAAGCTTGGGCTTATATACATGCGGGAGTGGGGATTGACGTCAGCGGGTAACTAAGCAACGGAGGGAGGTCCAGATATTATGCGAGGGTGGTCAGAGCATCAGGCGATATTACATAATTAACAGGATATTGACCATATATGGAAACTACAGGAAACTGACCATATATGGAAACCACAGGAAACTGACCATATATGGAAACTGGAACTTAACTCTCAAGATGGCTGGTAGTTTACAAAATGGATGCCAACCGCAGGTCTTTCAGCGGTATAAGATGGATGCAGACCGCAGGTCTCTCAGCAGTCTCCCACAAATCATAAGGAAAATTATACACCTAACAGGTTGGATTGAACAAGTTGGATTCATTCCAGCAATGCAGGGATGGTCCAATATTCACAAATCAATTAATGTAATACCCAATATCAATAGAGACAAAGACAAAAACCACATGATCATCTCAATAGATGCAGAAGAAGCTTTTGATAAAGTCCAACATGCATTCATGTTAAGAAACCTAGAAAAAATAGGGATAGATGGACTCTATCTCAATCTGATCAAATCCATTTATAATAAACCAACAGCCAACATCATATTAAATGGAGAAAAACTGAAAATTTTCACTTTAACGTCAGGAGCAAGACAAGGATTTCCACTGTCACCACTCCTATTTAACAAAGTTCTGGAAGCATTAAGCCACAGCAATTAGACAAGAGAGAGAGATAAAAGGAGTAAAGATAGGAAAGGAAGAAGTTAAACTATCACTATTTGCAGATGACATGATCTTTTACATGGAACACCCCCCCCAAACTCCACAAGACTCCTTGAATTAATCGACAAATTCTGCAGAGTAGCTGGATACAAAGTCAACACCCAAAAATCAACAGCATTCCTATACACAAACAATAAACAGACTGAGAGAGAAATTAAGGAAAGTATAATTTTTAAAATACCATCCAAGAAATTGAAATATTTAGGAATCATTCTAACAAAAGAGGTAAAGTATCTATTCAATGAAAACTACAGTACTCTGAAGAAAGGGATCAGAGGAGATTTCAATAAATGGAAAAACATTCCTTGCTCATGGATAGGAAGAACCAACATTTTGAAAATGGCCAATACTACCAAAATTATTGTACAGATTTAATGCAATTCCCATTGAACTACAAAAATGTAGTCATTCCACTGGTACAAACTAGAACAGTCCCTGGACTAAAAACTGCAAAAATTGGAAATCCACTGCTATTTCTTTCTTTCCATTTGTCTATGGTTTTTCATGATCTTTAAATGTTAGTCTTTCTTGTGTCTTTTAATAGAACTGTGAAGTTATTTTGTGCAGTTTATAGCTGCTTTTTTGAGGAGTGGAATGTGGCTTGAATTGATTCCTTATTCTATCATATTTGATGAAAAGCCAAGTCAGCTCATTTGATTGGTTGTTTTCTCTTGTTACATTTTTCTTGGTCTACTCTGGGTATTTCAGGTAATTTTGATTATAACAAACTGTAGAGGCTCTAACTTATGTAATTTCTTTCAGAGAATTTATTTAACCTTCAATAATTAATAGAATTGTGGAGGATCAATTAAATCCCATCATAGATCGAGTTGATTGTGTTTGCCTTTTAATATCAGCAGCCCCATCCACCTGCTGCTAGGACATTGCTGGTCAGGATTTCCAGGGAAGAGTGTGCTGCACTTGCTAAGCCCTTTCCTCTTTAGCAAAAAGAAAAAATTTAGGTTGCTCCTAAATTCCAGTTTTTCCCTCCTACCCATGGATAAAAACACTAAAAATATCTCTCAGGGGCTTTCTGCTTAATATCTAAGCCTTTTATAGTGTAGTTTAAAAATTTGGCCTCTTCCCTGAGGGAGAAGCCAAAGCTAGAGAGCATTCTTTTCTGCTCCACATTTCTTTCCAAGATCGTGGCCCCCAAGGCTTGTGGAGTTTGGCAGATGTGAACTTCATGTGTCATCTTGCCAACCCCGTAGGACTGCCTGAGGCGCTTCTCCTGCTTTGTCTGCCTCTAAGCCACGATTTTATTTCTGATCTCTTACCTTGCATGTCCAATGGACAAAAGTGGTTAAAAGTGAAGCAGTTCTCTTTGATTGTAATCATTTTGAGATATAGGCCTTTCAAGTTCTTGTTGCCAACTATGCCTTATTTTATAAAACACAAAAAGAATATGTATGTGTGTATGTGTTGGTCTGTAACAAACTACTTTATTGTAACTACAAATGAAAGCCTTTGACACATGTTAACGAATTTATAAGAGACCTTTGAAAAACATCTTTAACTGTAGGTCACCATATCTAATGCACTATATTATTCATTATTCAAAGAAATATATTTGTATTGAAAAATGTATTTTGTAGTTGTTTAATTTTCTTTGTTCAAGAAAAAATAATGTCTTGAAATGTATGTAAAGTACTGTATATAAGTCATACAAATAGAGTTTCAAATTTCACTTGTAGAATTCAGTGAAAACCTACAAATATCACCAAAGAGAGATTACTGGCTGACTCAGTGCTCAATGTACACTGTGCTCAGCAGAGCTCTTATAAACACAATTTAGATATTCTTATAAAATTAAAGTAATATATAGACATTAAAGTGAGTATCGGTAAATTCCTGTCCCATCATTGTGACAGTTCTGTTTTCTCCTCAACATCACACTCTGAAGCAAAATATCCCTTGAACTTTTTACATTGTGTGCACCTGGATTTTTATGATTCTGTATGTTTTACACAGACTTACATATGTAGACAGAAGTTATTTTTAGTCATACTTTCAGTAGGACTAAATATGATCAATCATATTTTCAATCTTGCTGTCTTCAGCTAACACCCAATATCAAGCATTTTTCATGTCAGTTCATAAAGATCTATCTCATTATCATTTTAATATGTCACTACCATTTTAAGTGATTCCCCAATCAACATATTTTATTTCCATATTTTTATAGCTATATTAAGTTACAGCAAATATTTTGATGATTTAAGGAGGATAAATTTTTTAAAATACGAATTTCGCAAAATGTTTCCAAAGAAACTGTACAAGTTCATGTTCCTAACAGTGTTTGCATGTACTTGACTCCTCATATTTACCATTAGATATCACAAACATTTTAATCAGACAATACCTACCTCTCAGTGTTGTTTAGTTTTTTAAAATTATTTTATTTGCACACTTTTGATATTCATAATGATTGCAGTCATCATAGGGCATTTTCACCCCTTTTTTCCACTCCTTTTCTTCTCCTTGTCTACAACAGCTTTATTTCCCCTTGTTTTCTTCTATTCCCTTTTCCGTCTTCCTTCCCCTGCTCATCTTGTCCCATTTGAACATTTTCTACCTACTTCCCGATATCTATCAACCATCTTAGTCCTTATTTACCCTCTTGGTTTCTCACGCAAGCAAGAGTGCAATATTTGAGCGTGTGTGTCCGATTTGTTTCACCTAAAAGTGCCTAAAGATTCTCAGCTTTATCCTTCTTTATAATAGAGTAGTTCTCCATTGTAGGTAAAAACCACATTTTCTTTACGCATTCTTTATCCGGTATTGTTGAATTTTATTTAAATTTATCTGATTTGTTGCTCAGTTCAAGGAGATCTTCATTTTTATGTTTATGAATTCTTTTGCATTTTTTATGCTGTATCTTCTCTAATTCTGTCTCCTAAATTTATTAGAGGGTGTCTTTTTCTGATGAACCCATTTTTCAGTTTTAGGGTTTGTCTTTGTATTAAACTTTTAAACTCTGTTTTCTTAAGCTCTGGTTCCATGTGTATTTATTGTCTATTTTTCTTTTCTTCTCTGAAAGAAACACATTGATGTTTCCTGCAATGATCGATGATTTCTCCAATTCTGCTTGAAATTCTAATCATATTTTGCCTTATGAATTTTTAAGTTATTTTAGGTGCAAAAGTTTTCCTGACAGTAATAACTTTTTAATAATTTTTCCTTTTGAGGAATGCTTTATGCATATAAATGTCCACTTTTGATTTTAACCCACTTATGCTGAAGATTGAAATATTTTGAATTTTTGCATTAAATTTATGTATGTTACCTAGAAAATTTCAAGAAACAGGAATTTGAAAGGAACACATTCCATTTCTATGGGCATTCCAAAATGGACCAGTGGGCATCATAGAGTTAAATTTTATTTATTGTACTATATGTATACAATTTATTCTTATTTTTGTTTAGACATATATTATTTTATTTCAATGAACTTAATTTCTATTTATCTGACTTTTACCTCTCAATCTTAGTAAATTTTTAAAAATAATTTTCAAAATTAACCACTGCAATTTAGTTTAAGAGCAAAGTATTCATAACATATAATAATTTTAAACTTTTTGATGACTCAGAGAGTTTCAAATTATAATTTAGTAGTCTTATGCAGATTCTGGAAAGCTTTGGATAATGTAGATAGGTTATATCATTGAAAAGTCAAGTTAATGAGCCATCCTTGCATATTGGAGGCATCAATATGCAGAGTTAGAATGAATTTGTAAGAAAGCCAGACACGGAATGTTAGGGCCAGACAACAGCAAAGATGTTCCCTTTCTACTACCCTCCTGCTTGGTGAAATCCACAAGAACCCAGTGTTCTCACATTCTTTCTTTCCTATTTGTGCATAAAAAAGTGCTGTCATAAAATTCATGAAGCTTATCTGCATTAAGATCTCTGTAGTGTCCTTTTAAGGTATTCAAGATAAAAGAAAGGAAGCTCTAAATGAAACTTTCTTTGGCCTCAGAAATTATGATGCCACTTACTCTAGAAACATAAAAAAAGAAAATTTTATGTCATCAGTATGATAATATAAAATGTAAAAGTAAATGCACAGTTAAACATATGCATATATATTCAATATAAATGTAAAAGTAAATACACATTTACATTTGGTAATGTAATGATAGGTAAATATAGCTACATTTTACTACAATAATAAATATATTTTACTATAATAATAAATGAATAATGTATATGTGTGACATGTAGATTAGATACTACATATTATGACAAAATCCTTATGTTTGGCTTTAAACTGGCTAGCTTCTAATCCTAGTTCTAGTTCTGTGGTATAATGTATTTGCTGCCCAGTTCAGGAAACCTCTGCTCATATTCCTTATCTGTTAAATAAATTATAGCCTATAGTGTATACTGTGCTGTATAATAAGTAAATAAGGTGCTCCTCCCTTTACATAGGTCTACCAATATGTCTACCTATACACAGTACAACCTACATCACACACACAAACACAAACACACACACATACACACACATACATCTTTATATTAGCATTTAATGCTTGCATGGCACAAATACTTAATAAAATCTTAGTAATTTTTATTAAAAAGAACATGGTATTTGATTTCTACTTCATGATACATCCCTATAAATATGAAAGCAAATCTTGTTTTGGTCTTTTTGAGATAGCATCTCACTATGCAGTTCATGGCTGTCCCTGAGCTCACTTTGAAGCCAAGGCTGGCCTTGAACTGGCATCCCACGGTCTCCACCCCTGTACTAAGCACGTGCCCACATTACCCATGTGCCAGCTTATCGTCCACCAGTTTGATAGAACTTTAGTTGTGACTCCACACATCACTCTCGTATTTTTTCTTGAATCAGACACGTTTGCTGTACATGATTACACTGCACAACACGTCTTAGCTCTTAACTCCTACTTCCCTTTTCTTCCCCCACCTCTCGGTCCCCTTTCCATTTGCAAAAGATTTTTCTCCCTCTTTCCTATTCTTCATCTTTTATTTAACTCTTTATTTATACCTTGGGCTCTCATAGTCACTATTTGTCTAAATACCTTGGAGCAAAGTAGTTTGTTTATGCTATAGTTTCCACAGTTAAATGGAGCAGTTTCCTGAGTCTCTAATTTGCTTTCATGCAGAGTATTTTTTCAGCTAAGCTTGCCAGTAACAATTTGCTAAAATGAGATGTAGCATTTACATAAATAGAAATTGGATGCAGGGAAATAAAAGCAAAACAACAACAAAGCACTACCAAGGGCTGGTATATTAGAGAGGACTGGTCTGGTCTCTGCCTCAGCCCCTGATAAGTGTGGTGGCAACATTCAGCACAAATTCCTACATTAACCCTCTGAAGAGACATGTTTCTGTGCTGAAAGCAGGATCTGGTCACAGATGGAAAATGCTCACCGAGCAGACGACAGCTACAAGGCTGTGTCTTAAAGTGAGGGAAACCCAGTGTGATGGGTTCCTGCCTCAGGAACTTTACTCATGCCCACCTACACCGGTGTCCTGGATACACAAGGAGTCATAATAAAGGAAAGGTAGAGAGAGGGTAACATAATCTATTTTCTTCTCCTTTACCTTCTGCTTGTCCACATCTTTTTTCTCCATTTGTCTTTATTGCTCTGTGTACTGATTCATCTTTCTATCTCCATTTTCATTTCTTTGGATCTCTTGCTTTCACAAGCAAATCTAAGTGCTCGAGAAAACTGGCAGAATGAAGATGTCTTCCAAAACATAAATAATAATGTGATAGTGACTGCATCTCTGAGTAGAATTATTCAAGTTCCTTCTCAAAATTATACTTGAATTTTGATTTTTCTATCCAAATTTAGAGCCACTATATTGTTTCTATTATCATTTTTCTATATAATAATAAAATCCTAATTAGTCTAACTCAACCTTTCCAGCCAAATTAATTGATCTTCTCTCTAAAATCCAACTTTCACAATTCTATTTTGCTCAAGAATGACAATAAATCTTGAATACTAAATTCTAAATAATTAGTTCAGTATTCAAGATTCCTCTGTAACCACCCAATCTCATCTCTAAATTGACCATCTACCTAGTGTGCCCACTTACTGTCCTAAGCCACGTGACTTCTTGTCCCCTTTGTACAAAACATCTTCAAGTCCTCTAACGACTTCACTCTTTCCTTGTTTCTTTTTTTTTTTTAAAGAATCACCTAGCTCCATCTTTAAGAGAATTTGTAATTCCAGCATTCATTCAAAATTCAAGTTATTTTGAAAGATGATAGGCTTTCTTATGTTTATTCACAGTACTGGTTACAGATTTCTTTTGTTTTGCTGTAGAACTTAAATGTTAGTTAAATTTTAAATTCGAAATCTCAGACTTCTCTGATTACCCAAAGCATGACCATTACTATTCTAATTTATCTTATTATGTCTGCTGTCTTTATATTATCTCCCAAACTTAAGTGTAACTTTCGAGGAGTGCGATTACATACTCTGCTATCCTCCTCATTACTGCATAAATGAGTCATAGTGGGTTTTTAGCATCAGATACTTAGTGACGGGTGGGTTAATGACTGCATGGAAGGGTGAATGCACTGAGAAGTAATTGCTCCCACCAACAGTGGAGAAGGGTTCCTTTTTCCACACCACCCCTGCAGCATTTGTTATTGGTTGATTTTTTGGTGATAGCCATTCTTTCTAGGGTGAGATGGAATCTCAGTGTTGTTTTAATTTACATCTCTTGAATGACCAATGATGCTGAATATTTTTTCATATATTCATTTACTGTCTGTATTTCTCCATCTGAGAAGTGTGTACTCACCTGAGCTGCCCATTTTTGGATTGAGTCTTTAAATTTGGGAGGTCTGGTTTTTGGGGGTTTTATAGGAGGTTAGTAGTAATCCTTTGTCTGAGGAACAGCTGGCAAGCACTTTCCCACACTGTGGGTTGTCTCTTCACTCTGTTGGTGGTTTCTCTTGCTGTGCAAAAGCTTTTTAATAACATGAGATCACATTTGTTGGTTGTTTGTTACAGTTTCTGTGCAATTGAGATTACAGTCATAAAGTCAATTTTTTCAAAAGTTTGATTCACTTCTAATATTTTATTTTTTATTTTTGTCTCTAGTTTATCTGTCTTTTTGTTATAGTGGGATATTGAGATCCTGCATTATAAAGTTGTATTAGTGCTTATTTGATTTTTCATGCCCATTAATATTTGTTTTACATAATTGAGTGCACTGGTATTTCTTGTGTATATGTTTGTGCTTGTTATCTCTTCCTCTTGGGTTGTTTCCTTTAGGACTTAGCAAACTTCTTTGTCTCTCTTAATCAGTCTTGGCTTTAAATTCACTTTGATTGCAAATAGGAGAGCTACCCTTGCTTTACTCCAGGTTCCTGTTGGATGGAGTATTGTTTCGCATCCTTTGACTTTCAGTCCATGGATTCATTTTCAAACTGTGTTTCTTGAATGCAGCATATTGTTGGATCTTGCTTCTTGATCCATTCTACCAATCTGGGTCTTTTGATTGATGAATTGTGACCATTAACATTTAACTGATGTGCATTGATTTGTCCTTGGCAAGTAATTTTCATGTTGTTGCCCCCCCCTTTTCTTCCTCCCTCTGTTTAATTGTTTGCCTTGTCTGGTAGACTCTTTCTGTTCAGGTTCATGGAGTTGTAATCCTTTATATCTCTTTCTAGAATATTCATCAAATATTGTGGAGTGCTGGTTTGATGGTCATAAATTTCCTCAGATGCTCTTTGTCATGGAAGTATCTTATTTTTCCATCAGTTTTGAAAGATAGTTTTGTAGGGTACATCAATCTGGGCTGAAGATTATTTTCCCTTAGAATTTGAAATACTTCACTCCAAGTTCTCCTTGACTTGAGGGTTTGTGCTGAGACTTAAACTGATTCTAATGGGCTTTCCTTTATAGGTTTCTTTTCCCTAACAGCTTTTAAGATTCTATTCTTGTGTTGAATTTGTACAGTCTTGGATATGACATGCCTCACTGTAGTTTTTTTATAGTGGCTAATTGGAATTCTATATACCACACATTTCTGTATGTCCAATTCTTTTTCTATACTAGGGAACTTTTCAGCCATGACATCTGTGAACAGTTTTTTTTTTTAAATATAATTTCTGCCATCTCCTCCTTTGACTCTAATCATCTTAAGTTATACTTCTTTGCCTCATATAGCAGCTGCTGATTGATATCTCATTTTCCCTTGTTATGTTAAAGAAACCTTTCTTTTCATGATTGTTAACTATGAGCCTGTCTTCTATAGCTGAGATCCTATCCTCACATTGGCTTAATCTACTGTAGATATTTCCAAACGAATTTTTGTTCTCTTGGATATCTGCTTGAATCTACCTTATGGATTCTATTTCTTTCATGTGCAGTATATCCATGGCTTCCATAATTTTCTTAAACTTCCCTATTTTTCATCTGTATCTGCTCTAGAGTCACTAGGTATGTTTTCATTATGGACATCATCCCTGCAGTTATATGAGAAATTATTTCTAATTTGATGTTTTTTTCTCTAACCTCAAATCATTTTGTTGTTACCACTTCAGAGAGGCCAGGTAGCTGCCTTTCAGATTATTTCACCACATTGCCACCTGGGTTTGCCTTTGGTAAACCAGATGTCTGGGGGTTGCATCTTGGTTAAGAATCTTCTCATTAAAAAAAAAAAAAAAAAAAAAAGAATCTTCTCATTTTCTTTTCTCTTTAGTTTACTTCCTGGGATGATGCTTGTAAATTGCCTGTGGTTGGTTGCTTTATTGCTAGTATTTAGAACCCTTAGCAAATGAGCACTTCTCTGAGATGTCTTCCTAGGGTAGCTTGTTTTGGAATTTTGAGTCCGTTGCAAGATCCTACCTCTTCAATTTCTTGGGGATGAGAAATTGCTGTCTCTCTGTCCCACTTCCTGGTTCTTTGACACTGTGCCATAGTATTTTCTGTTACCCTTAGCCAATCTCAGTCTTGGAATGCTAGGACAAACAGCTGTATAGAATAATTATATCGCTTTTGACTGTTGTGATACAATCTGAAATGCCAATATTATCAAACACATCCTGGAAAATAACAAATTGAGCTAACCATTAATTTGTCACCTTTAACTGTATGTACTAAATTTGTGAATGTGTAACAAAATCTAAAACAAACCAGAAAGTAATATGCAGCATAGAAGTCCTTAATATATTGATTTTGCCCCTGGGGTAGGGAGAAAGTAGAGAAGTGGAAGAAGAAGAAGAGATTAGAAGTAAGGCTGGAGGATAAAGGTGGATCACGCTAACTTTGGGGGAGTGGTGAAGAAGCCTGGCAGGAAAGAGAGAAGGAAGAGATAAAAGAACAGCACCATAGCCACAACCATGAAGAAGCTTGAAACTATGTTCACTCTCTTGTGAAAGCAAGATCAAACATTAAAGGGGAAAAAAACGTGACAACAGCAAGATAAAACAAGAGAGAGAAAGGATAAAAAAGTCCACTTCCAGGTACGTGTCTGCCCTCGCTAGTAGACAATGTAGAGACAGAATCCTGGCCTGTGTTGATTTACCCCAGCAAGCCAGCAGGAGCTTTTTGGCAGGGTAGTGAATAATCTCAGTGAGCTGCACCTTCTGCCTGAGATGAGACTCATTTGGCCTGCTGCTGTCAGTGCACCTTGCACAGACTTGAATCCAGCTAGGAGCTGCTAGATGGAGCCCGCATCCTCTCTGAGTTCTGAGTTCAGCCAGCCCCTCTCTCAGATGGCTCCCAGCCTATCACTGTCTCGCACAGGACAACTGAGTCCCCAGCACGCGCCAGCAGCTAGCACAGTCTTCCATGTCTGCTACTCTCCTCCAGCTCTGCATCTTTCCATGGAGGCTCCTGGGTCACCAGCAGTCACCCTGTGTCTGCAGGTTTGAACCACTCCTCTTGTGCATTGAGTCCTGTCTCAAGGAGAAGGTGCAGCTGCCTCTCTGCTTCCTTTTTGTTGAAGTTCCCCTCTTCACTCTCTCTGTGGGCTTCAATTCACTCTTCAGATCTTTCCTGGTTCCCAACACCCCATTTCCCTCTTTCCTGTCTTCCTCACATTGCTATATTCCAGCATCTGGCTAGCGACTCTCAGAGCGGCTCTCTTTGCTGCTTACCAGTCTGCCATCTGCATGCTCGCCTAGCTTTCACCACTGTATCTACAGTCTGTAAAGACACCCCTGGCTTTCCCTTGGTTTCACCTATGCTTCTTCCAACAACTAGAACAAAAGTCTCTTTGATTGTTGGTTTTAGTTGCTTGACAGCACACATCCCCATTTATCTATTCTCCTAGTGTCATAAAAGCTCACAATGAACAGTTAGCAGTCTGAGCTTCTGTTTAGTGAGACAGTTTGGGATTATCTTGTGTAAACATTCTTGTCTTTGAGTCATAAGGCCGCTCAACCAGCAAAGTCCAAATCACAGGGCAAACTTTGCAAGTGAGTTAACAGGTGGAACTGTGAGAAGTGACACTCTTGACTTTCTCACTTCAGTGTAAGTTCTTCAACCTGCGTATGGCAGCCATGCGTTGGTCAGCAGCTCAAAGCACACAGTATTTTACATGATTCCTTGAGAGCGCCCAGCCCAAAAGATATTATTTTCCCTGAAGAGCACAAAACCGTTTTCAAGTGGCCATTCTGAATATCCAAATGATTATTATAATAGTTGTATTTTGATACTACATTACGTAGAAAAGTGTAAGTTCTATGGACATCAACTTCATACCATATGCTATATATGCATGCATGCATGTAAATACGTACATATATTAAACATATTATATATTAATATATGTATATATAATAAACAATTTTATGGAACAATAATGGTGCTGTGAAAGTATGGTGGTCAAAGAAATTTATTCCAAATTTAGGATATCTTTTTTTAATGTAGAATGACTAATATCCTTTCTATGATGGGAAATGACAGGGATAAAGAGAGGAATATGTATTTGCCAGAGTTAATATCTCAAAATGTAATTTTTAGTAACTTTAGAATGTATTTTATACATTTAAGAAGTATCATGCACTATTTATTCAAAGAATATTTTCCAATTTGAGTTAAGAACTGTAGTAGCAATCAAAACAGGCAGTTTTCACAACAGCCTTTATCATATAGCTATTGTGACTGGTGTACAGGAATTTGATTGTTTTATGCCAAATGTCCATACATATTTATGGTTACTTTTTTATCCTTTGTTGAATTCCCATTTCTCTTTTTATTTCTTAAGAAATCAAGGCCGAAGGCTTTTAATTATGTTCCATAATAATCAATTCTGTAAATAAAAGTGTATTCATTATTGTATTATTATTTTACAGATTTTCTCTATTTATATGTGTTTGATTTCATTTGCAAAGATTCCTACATTTCCTTTGGTTACAACTATAGTAAACTATATAAGTTTAGAAAAGTTAACATTTAAAATATGATGTCCTTCTGCCCAGGAATAGTGGATGTTTTCCTATTAATTCAACAGTATTTTTATACTCTGGACAGAATTTCATGTTATTGTTTTCACAGATTCTATGCAATTCATAGTAGATATAGTTACACTGTTGTATTTATTTTCAGTTGTAAATTGTATCATCTCATCTCTAAAGCTATTTGTATGAAAGACATACTTCAAAGTTTTTTCTTCCTATTTAGGTATACCTACCAAAGAGCAAATTATTCTACTAAAGTATTCAACTATGCAGTCACTTGCTTATAAATGAAAATATCTGTTTCTTTCCAGTTTTATTCTCTTTAGCCTTTGCCTAGCCATGGAATATGCTCTCAAGGTAAATTTGAGTAGTTCTAGGATTAGTGGTCATCTTTACTTTATTCTCAGGGATGGTGGGAATTATTATTTTTCAGGAGGATTCACTTTGTTAATTTTGGCCATTAGTTTTGTTATATAGCTATAAAAAAGTTATAAATATTTCTACTTAGTAATGCTTGCATGAAATCATGAAGTGGTTAATCCTCTGAGGGGCATGAAGGTCACAATAAGATTCTTTACCCTTCCATTTTCAGTAGGGCAAATATATTAATTTGTGTTCCTATATTGGAATACATCAGCATTTGTGAAATGAACCACATTTTGGAATACCGTATTTTTCTTTGAATTGTTTTCTAAATTGCACTTATTACTAACATGTTATAAAAGATTTTATTTCTTTCCTAATTTTTAAAGGAAAGTTAAATATACTTTTGTTCAGTTTTGCTACTTATGCTGAAGTGGACTTCAAAGTAAACAGAAGGTTGACATCTTTCAGTAAGCTGAAATACCTTAAATAGCATTGGAAATTTTGTTCCTAGCATAAATCATCTTCAAAACAATTGGGTGACCTAAGTCTATTGTGCTATTTATTAAATATAATTAATTAGCATGGAAATACATAATACAAAAGGACTCGTGTTCCCATTATTTTATATTTTTAAAATTTAATCTTCTTAATTTCACACTCCATATTAAGAAACAACAAAAAAGCAAAAATTCCCACATATATTTGATTCAGAAATGAGGTTTAAAATAATCTTTAAATTTTTTCATCTGTATTTAACAATATATCTAAGAGAAATTTGAATTCAAATTTATTTGCAGTTTTGAGTAATTTGTATCTTTTTCATTTTTACATCTGTGTTTTACTTTTCATTTCCAATTTTAATATTATAAAGTCATGAATTTTTCTTAAGATTAAGCTACTGCAGCTTTACAGTAAATTTTGAGTTAGGTATTATCACTACATCAACTTTGTTTCTTTTTTTGCATACAGTTGTTTATTCTGGGTATTCTGCCTCTCCATATAAACTTTAAAATCAGATTGCAGCTACCCATAACCAACTTACAGATTTTGATCGGTATTGTGTTGAGTCTATAGGTTACATTGGGAAGAACTAATATCTTCATAATACTGAGTATTCCTTTCTATGAATATAAACTATGCTTCAATTTACTTAGTTCTTTGATGTTTTTCATTAGAGTTTTGTGGTTTTCTTTATATAGCACTGTAATGTATTTTGTTTGATTTATACTGAAATATTTCATTGCCAGGAAAGATAAATAAATTGATAATACATTTTTAACTTCAAATTCTTGTTTATTGCTGGTATATAGGAAAGGGAGTAAATTTTACAGTGAGCTTTGTAACCTGAAACCTTTTCATAATCACTAACTTCAGATTTTGTTCTACATGGTGATTACTTCACATTATCTTTATAGATGATCACATCCTTTGCAAGCAAAGGCATGTTTCATTTCTTCCTTTCCTGCAGGATATACTTTATTTCCCTTGCTTGTCATAGGGTGTTGGTTTAGGACTAGAAGTATGGTACTGAATTGATTGCTGAAAGTGAGAGAGATGACATCTTTTTCTTATTCCTAATCTTAGCATGAAAGAAAGTTTTGAGTTTTCATCATTAACTGTGGTATTATGACTTGGGGAATTTTGATAAATATGTTTTATTAAGTTGAGAAAGTTTTTCTGTGTAACTAGCTTACTGAGGGTTTTTAATCATAAACAGGTACTAGATTTTGGAAAACTTTTCTGTATCTATTTATATACACCTGTCATTCTTCAACTTGTTGGTGTGTTGTTTTCCATTAATTCATTTCAAATAGATATCCCAACTTGCTCATCTACTCACATTGAATATTGTAGAGTATGTAATTTTTAAATAAATGGCAACATTCACCAATAAACCTATCTGTGTCTGACACTTTGGATTTTTAAAGGTTATTATTGATTGGATTTCTCTAATAAATATAGGCTTAATCTGATTGTTCATTTCTTCTTGTGTGATTTGGGTAGATCATGTCTTTTGGGGTATCGTTCCATTTAATGCAAGTAGTCAAATGTGAGAACAGTTATTTTTTACTCCTGTAATGTTCATGAGATCTTAAACATGTCCCTTCATTCACTTTCTATATTAACAATTGTATTTGCTCTTTTTTAATGTAGGCTGGTGTGAGCCTTAGAAATCATACTGACATCTCAAAAAAACTGTTTTTATTTGAAGAATTTTCTCTGTTGACTTCCTGTTTTCAATGTTACTGATTTCCATTCCAATTTTTATTTCCTTTCCTTTGTTTACTTTGGGTTAAATTTTTTCTCCTTTTTCTGGTTTCCTAAGGTTAAAGCTTAGATTATTGATTTTAGATCTTTTTAACTTATACATCTAGTGCTATACACTTCTTTCAAAGCACTACTCTCATTGCATCTCACATATTTTTATAACTTTTATTTTCATTCATTTGGTTCAAAATATTATAAAGTTTCAGTAAAGATTACCTCTCTGGCCATGTTATGTTTACAAGTATTTTGCATAAAGGCTGCCAAGGATGTAAAGAAAAAGGAACCATTACACACTATAAACTTGTACAACTATTATGAAAAACAGTATTGAGGAGTATCAAAAAAACAGAACTATCATAGGATCCAGCAATACCACTTCATGGTACACAGACAAAGAAAATGAAACTAGAATGTTGAAGAGATAGTTGCACATCCACGTTTGCTGCAACACAGACTGCAATAGCCAAGGAATAAGAAACAACCTAAGTATCTCTCAGCTGATGAGTTGATAAAGAAAACGGCTCATTGTACACAATTGCATAGAAAAGTAACTTACCCATAAAATGATGAAATCCTATCATTGTGACAATGTGGATGGAACTGGATATAAATATGTTTAATGAAATAACTCAGGCAAAGAAAGATGATTACCACATGATATCACTCATAGATGGAACCTAAAAGTTGATCTTTTAGAAGCTGAGAAAAGAATGTTTGGTCACCATAAGCCATGGAGAGGGGAGGGCAACCAGTGGTCATTGCTTGCTATCATTCAATAAGTTGAGGATGTGTAGCAATATTCTGTTAAAAATACCCAGAAGAAAGAATTTTGAAAGGCAGAGTTTCCCTGTAACCGGAAAGAAGTTGAGCTAGATGTTAAATTCATCTTGACTTCAGGGCCCACCTGTTATCACAGCACGATTCTGATGTAAAAGGATGCATACATGATTGGGTCTCCGAGTGTTCATCTTTCAAAGTTAACCTCACACCCTTTACTTTCAAAACCAAAATTAGATGGACCAAAAACTTTTTTAAAAACTCTATTTTCAATTATTTAAACTTGGGAATTAGGACCAAGAAAAGGGTAAAGTTAGGAAATTTTTCTCCCTTTGGAAATGAAAGCAATAACAATGATAACATTGAAAGATTAGATAAGGAAAATATTCCATTCCCAAATATAGTATGAATAAATAATATTTTTCCTGGACAGCATGATGTAGATATAAGGACGTTCTGATTCATGAGTATTATCTCTCTACAGATGATAGTTTATATCCTCAGGGAAGACACTGTATTAGCTTCTGTGTTGGTTTTAGTTATTTCTCTTGTTGCTGGGACAAAATCCCTAACACTTACATGCCCAAGGATGAGAGGTTTATTTTGGCTCAACATTTGTAGAGGTTTCACTCCATAACCATCTGGCTGCAAGACCAGGCAGCATGGCAGAGGTGTATAACAGAGAAACACCTCATGATATGGTAGCAAGGAACAAAGAGAGATCAAGGGAAGAAGAGAAAGATACATCATTCCAGACCATGCCCCCCAGGGGCCCACCTCCTCCAATCAATCTGCCCCTCCCAATACCACATATACTATAAACCAGTCAACTATCTACCCATAATTCACCCATGAGTAACGCCCACGCTCCAGCTACCTCCCTGAAGCCCCGTTTATGAGCACATTAGGTCCTGGGGGACTTCAAGTTATAAACGGTAACAGGAGTCTTTCTCTATCTTCTCCTTTCCCCACGCTATTGTTCATCTATCTGGTTATGAAGTCCCACTTCTGAAAATACCTGCATGTATGTGTCTTTTTACATCAGAACAGAATAGCGATTAACAGGTGGACTCTGAAGTCAGGATGCACTTACCATCTAGCTCGACTTCCTTCTGGGTACAGACAAACAGGGTTTGGGCAAGGACCGAATGAATTATATGTAAAGTGCTAGGACACAGGCTGGTGCAGTGAACGATTCAGCTGTCAAGACCCCAAAATGAAATCAGTCACTTCAGGAATGAACTGCACTTCATTTGTTCTTCCTTACCAATCTTTGCCAATATTTCCAAGTTCAGTTAGTTTCTGGCATAAAAATCTTATCTCCACAACAAATCGTATCTTCTCTAAGGGTAGGATAAAAGTTGTCCCTCTATCTTTAGTCTTCTGTAGCGATAGCACCGATATCATGAGAGCTCTAACATTTATTGAGTACACAGTAGTGCCAGAAAAGCATTTTCTATACAGCATCTACTGTAGTCTTCATAATGACACTGTTTGTCAAGTAATTAGTCACGCCTCCTTTACAGATGAAGAAACAGGCCTAGAAATTAACCTTCTTCGTGTTATGTCCATAATAGGAAGTTTTTTATCCTAAATCCTGAACCCTTGACTATTCTGCTATCTAATGTCCTACTTACTATACCCTCAGTTTGTAGAATGATGCAATAATTGGCCATAATCCTTAATTCAGACATTTTAAAAAATACTCCTTGCTATGCATGAGGCATATTACAAGGAATTAGTACATGTCTGGGTGAGCAATGCTTGATAATTTTTACGTCTACGTCAAAGAAGAAAGTTAACAATCAAGCTTAACGAGCCGTGTACTTGAGTCACAGGAAGACGTGTACACATGCGCTTCATGGTGCTGTATTCAGATGCAGCGCTCAGAGGGCTTTGTAGTTCCAGAGCATCGGCATTACTTGCAGCCTTGCCAGGAAGGTGGGGAGATGCAGAGCCCCACTCAGATGTACCAAATCACAAAATACATTTTAATCGGCTTCCCAGTTTAAGAATCATCTTACAAAAGTCATAAACTATCAGTGTTCCTGTTTTAGAATAAATTGAATTATTTAGGGCTAGGAAAATATTCTCCTAAGTATTAACTATAACAGATAATGGGGTAAAGTATTAAAGAAATGTGAAAGAGTGACTTTTTAAGTAGTTAATTTTAAAGATAGCTTATTCATTTCAGAAAACTTACTGAGGAAAACATCTTAAATCTTGAGTATGATGAAGACTACAATTAATAATTTTAGAATGAAATGTTCCTGGAGGCAGAGCATTGTCTCATTTGCTACAGTATAATAAATGCATTGACTGGTAACTGGGACATAGTAGACACACAGCAAGTATATCTTAGAGCAATTGAACTAATCATGTACCATTATTGGAGTTTATTCTTCAAAGACCAAGATAAAGAGCAGAAATAACTATAAAGGGAAACTTTAGAGATATGATTTGACTTATTTGTAATGCTACAGAAAGGATTATATTTCACTAAAAGCATACAGAGAAGAGACATAGAATAGTAAATGCAATCCTGGGCAATCAGGGCCAAACAGAAGGCTTCACAATTCCAGGGTTGAATTATACTGCAAAGCTTCAATGACATAAACAGTATGGTACTGGCACAAAAACAGACAAACTTATCGGTGCAATAGAATAGAAGAGGAAGAAATAACACCAGGCACATACAACTACCTGATCTGACAAGCAGGCCAAAAACATACAATGGAGGAAGGAGAGCTTCTTTATCAAATGGTGCTGGTAAAACGGGCTCTCTACCTGCAGAAGATTGACTCTAGGCTCATATCTCTCATCCGGTCCTAAAACAAAAATGAATCAAAGATCCACATGTTTGCAATGGTTTCCATCTAAAATGAGTTCTCCAAGCTCATAAGTGGGGCTTTGGGAAAGTGACTGAATCAAGGATGTGTGCTGTTCATCACTGGATTATTCCACGGATGGGTTTATAGCTGGGTGTGTGATCTGGGGAAGTAAAGCCTGGTAGGAAAACAAGGGTCACTAGGGCCATAGCCTGGAAGGATATAGATAGATAGATAGATAGATAGATAGATAGATAGAAGTATTTATTATAATGGAGTTTATAAATAAACTCCAATAAAGGATATATATATATATATATTTCTCTCTCCCAAGGGCCCCTTGGCCCTTGACTCTTCTCTGCTTCCTGCCTAAATGACATGGACAGTTCTCTGATTTTCTGTGCTATCCCTCCGCCAGGCCACCCTGCCTGGGATCCAGCTGTTTATGGACTGAAAGACCTACAAACGGTGAGGCAAAACAAACTTTGCTCCTCTAACCTGTGGGTGTGGGTATTTGTCTCAGCAAGGAGAAAATAATTAAGAGTGTTGAAATGGAAACACTAATCTGTAGGAAGATCAAATAGGTACAACTCTTTAAGAACTTTCGAAACAGAACCCCAGTGGCACAAAAAATAGCATCAACAAATGGGATCATATGAAATTAAAAAGCTTCTGAACAGAAAAAAAAAAACCCAACTGACATGAAGAAGAGACAGCCTGAAAAGTGGAAAAAAAAATTGTTAGCTATTCTTTGACAGAGGACTAAAATCTAGAATATATATAGAACTCAAAAGCAATTAGACTCCCCAAAATAAAAGACCCAGTCAAAAAATGGGGAACTGTCTCTATTTGCTTTCCTGAGAAACCACTTTGAAGATATAAGTAGTAATATAACAACCATTGTTAATTTCCTACCACTTTGTAAGTCTGTATTGTTCGTATGCTATTTTGTAAATGGATGTCTGTTAATATGTTTTCCTGCTTCTATTTTTAAAATTTAAAATTGAGGAACTGAAATGAGTAGAAATTTCTCAGAAAACAAAGTACAAATGACCAATAGATCCTTGAAAAATGTTCAACATGGCTGGCCATTTGAAAAATGCAACTTAAAACAAAACTTAGATTTCATCTCATTCCAGATGAGATCAGGCGCATTCAGGGTGACCATAGACTTCATCTTATGCCAGGAAGATTGGCTGTCCCTCAAGGATTCAGGTTATAACAAATGCTGGCAAGGCTGCCTGGACAAGGGAAGCCTTGCATATTGATGGTGAAAAAAAACTTAATACAATCAGTATGAACATCAGTAAGGAGATTCCTCAGAAAACTAAAACTAGAATATTCATTTGATGCAGCTGTTCTCCTTTTAGATATCTTCCCAAAGGAGTTGAAAGTATCATGCAGCAGTGATACATTCGTACTGATGTTCATAGCAACACAACTCATAATAGCTGTGTCTTAGAAGCTGTCTATAGGCTCATCAACAGTTAAATGGATAAAGAAAAATGTGTTTATTTAAATGTACACTTGTAAATATATTTACAACAGTTCATTTCCATTGTAAATAGAAATTTTGAAATGCCTTTAGGTACATCACTGAAAGGAAAGCAGAACAATTTATGAGATTTATGGGAATTTATTGTTCCATAAATCCATGTACATTAATGATACGTTTATGACAGCAGCAATGTTTAAAATTGTATTTTTAATAGAAATTTATTTCCTTTCTAAGGAAGGTAACTCTAGAATTTTTTGGTAAATTTCAATGAAGACCAAAAGTAAAATATACACAAGAAATAAAAGTTATTTTGTAAAAATTTAATGAGAACAGAGCACTTAGAGAGAGTCTGCCCTTGACAGACTTCTGACAATGTCCTGCTCATGCTTCCTTCTGAAAATGATCTGTTTACTTCTCAGATAACTCTCACGGGCAAACTCAGAACAGTACTTCCTGTGACAAAAGAAAACTGAAAATATCTGCAGAGGAATTAAACTGTATTTCATTTTACCAAGAAAAGTAATTCAAAAGGGTTGATGGATGAGAGGTCAAAAATGTGAAGTGCCCCCAAAAATTAAGTATTTTACTCATAAATCATTCAAGTCAAGCAAAAGCAGAAATAATAACACTTGTCCCGACAGTCACCATAGAAAAGGAAACATTTTAGCCAGAGTGACAGTGTTACCATCTCTGTAATCTCTGACAATAGCATGTTTGACAACGCAGGTAGAACTAAAAATAGAAATGTCCATCCTAGAGAGTGGAACACTTTGACATGTTTCCAAGAAATGATTTTTAAAAAGCAACTTATGCAGAGAAAAACCAGAACTGGTCTTTCAACAGAAAGATCCATGAAATGCATATAAAATTATAAGAGAATAGAGCATAGTGGTCAACATTGGCTGAAATAGACAAAATAACTGCAAGGGCATATCAGGATAGGATAGAACTCCTTTTACCTGTTGTATAAGACATTAAACATGTTTAAGATAAATAGATTTCAGGTTAATTATACAGATATAAGTTACTATGGTATGTGAACATACCAAAAGCTGAATGAGGCTGCTTGCCTGTGTGAACGCACATGACCTTTTGTCTTTAATCTAGTGTTGTGGCTAAAAATAAGTCACTAAATGAATGAAAGTATATTTTTTAAAAAAGTATCTACACACATACAAATATACATACCCCAGATACTGTTCTGAATCTCGTCAATCTTTGCTGCAAATATATTAGAGATGTTTCTGTTAGCACATAAAATATCTGCCTTCCTTTTAAAGACTATACAATATTATATTGGTTGCATATCCCATCGCTTATTTAACTAGTTAATGAATTTACATGACTAACATTGTTTTTACTCTTTAACATGAAAATAATATAGAAACTCTGTGGGAATATATTTGTGCATATTTCGTACTTACTTCAGAGACATGTATATTTTATACACAAGTATGAACAGATCAATAAGGTAAATTTAAAGATATTGAATCAGTGATCAAAATATTTGTGTGGGTAGACAATATGAAATAGCACTTTATGGAGGTTCAAAGACTTAAGTCCATCAATAACATGGTATGGAACTGTCTGTTACAAGTGCCCCCACCCACACTCTATCTTTGGTAAATCTAATAATCTAACAGGTGAAGTAGCATTTGAGTTTGGGTTTAAATTATTATTTTGAAAACTATGAATAATATTAACACCTATTTTTCATACACTAAAGAGCTGCTTGAGTTTCTTTAAATGTAGGATTGGAATTTAGAAGCTCCTTATACTTCATCTTGCTTCAAATCCAAGCCAATATTAATTATACTGAAAGAAAACACAACAAAAACCCTGACATTTAAGAAACAATGTTTCCTTACGACCTATAATTTTTAATTCAGACATATTGAACTAATTCTTCAAATTTACATAGAGATGTTTTTGTCATGTTTCACTCTTGTACATATATGCAGGAAGTAAGGCAAAACAAATTTCTTCAGTTCAGCATCTGAACTTCAGAATTGCTGCACCGACCTCCGCGCCCGTTGCTCATCCTACCCCGCGAAGAGAAGCACTACCAAAGGCTTGCTTTCCAAACAGACCCTAACACATCTGGAAGCCAGCAATCTCAACTCGCTCTACACTCTGGCTGCAAAATTCTGCAAAAGAAGCGATTCCTCGCCCATCCCTGGCCCTTCACAAGCCTGTTTCCTACAGTGATGCCATTGCCAGAAGTGTCCCAGGTGTGTCTAGAGCAGAGTAAATGGGAAATTCAATTAGCCCAGTACTCAGTAAGGAAACTAGCGTTTCTTTTTGTGTTATAAATATGTTTCTCAGTATGGAATTGCTATTTTAGTATTTTTATTATGGAGAACGCTTACATTTTCATGTGATCAAATATATCATTTTTTCTTATGAAATGTGAATTTTTGCATCTGGAGTTTCCCTATTCTGATATTATTATGAAAAAATTGGCCATGTATTTCAAGTAGCAAATCTCATTTTGGTTTTAAACTTTTAAATTTGTGAACAGACAGAAGTCAAGGTGTACACGTATGCTGTGTGATCAGTAGAACCTCTGAGGCAGTTTGAGAGTTTTTCAAAGTTACTATCATCATTATATATTAAATTTAAATATGATCATTTTTATGTATTAAATTTCTACATATGCATGAAATTATTTTACAGTGTCTGTTTTGGTATAAGAATTTTTTTATTTGCATGAATTACAACAAAATTGTTTTATTCTAAGTGAAAATTTTTGAAATGCTTAACACTTTGCTAGGTTAAGGGACTTTCAATACTCAAGATTTCTGCATTCAATTGGTTATCCAGTTACTTTCTTGTTTTTTCACACTATTGAACTTATATAATCAAAAGAGTGGTACAATTTACAATATCAATATACTACCAGAAACGATGCTCATTCTATTTGTAGAAATTTTATTCTGTACTTTAAAACTTGCATTGCTTAAGTCCTGAAATTAAGTTTGTACCTTATTATTTTACTATTTCAAGGCTGTTGTATAAAAGTAGTTTTAACTATTCTGTTGTCTACTCAGCTATAATTAATGGATCAGAAAATATTGATTAGGTAATCAGACAGATTATTCTCAATTTTTTGGTTGTAAAATTTTTCCACTGAGTCTGAGAATTTTAGGTATAGTACTGCATTACACATGATGGTACTTTTACTTCAACTGGAAGTCAACTCAACAGGAGGAAATAACAATTATAGGAGTGATAAAAATATAAAAGAAATATTAATGGACTTAAAAGAAGAGATAAACTCTAATACAGCAACAACTGAAGCCTTTGTCAGTTAATGAACAAATTATTCAGACAGAAAATCACCAAATAAAAAAGTAGAGTTAATCTGCATCATAGAACACACAGAATAGACCCCAGTGGACACTGACAGACCATTCCATGCAGTAGCTGATGACCATCCATCCACCTTACCACCACATGGAGTATTCTTCCACAGAGGCCATAAAATATACCAAAACCAAGTCTCAAAAAATTAAAAAAAAATTAAAATCATACTGATTATACTTATGACCAAAAGAACTTAAAATCAATAACAAAGAAAATTTGGAAAGTATGAAAACTATTCAAATACATTGAAATTAATTAACAGTGTTGAACAATGAACGGAGCAAGGCAGAAATGAAAGGAATTTTTTTTTAAGTTCCTGAAACAAAAACAGAGACCCAACATTCAAAAACTATGAGACACAGGGGAGTACTAAGAGAGAACTTTTTTAAAAAATTAAAGATCTCAAATTGTTAACATCTCAAGAAACAAGAACAACCAAACCCAAAAATAATAGAAGGAAAAAGAGAAGAGATGAGTGAAATGGAAACTTAAAAAATGCAAACGATCAATAAAACAAAGAGCCAATTCTTGGGGGTGAAAATCAACACAGCAGACAAATTCTTAGATTAAAAAAGAAGTCAATTAAAATGAACTCAGGCATAAAAAGTGATACAACTGATTCTGCAGAATGAATAAAGATCATTAGAGATCACTACGAACAAGTATACACACTCAAACTTGACAACTTAGAAGAAATGGGCAAATTCTAGATGCATACAGCCAGCAAGACTGAAAAGTGAAGGCATATAAAAAATACTCAACTTGAACATAACAAGTAAGAGCATTAAATCAGTAATGAATGGACTCCCATCAGGGAAAAGCTCACAGTCAGGTGACTTTACCATTGAGTTATAACAAACAATTAAACAAGTAATACTAATTGCCTTCCAGTTATTCAAAAAATAGAATATGAAATAATTCTTCCAAATACATTCTAAGAGGCTAGTATTATTCTCATACTACTCCCCACCCCAAACCCCCACAGAAAATTATAAGCCAAAATACTGGTGAACATAGCTGCAAAACTCCACAACAAAATAGTAGTAGATTCTAGTAGCATCTTCAAAAGATTAGTCACGATGACCACAGGATATTCAATGGCGAGATACCAGGATAGATCAGTATATGCAGAGAGATCAACATGATACACCACATCACCAGAATGAAGGACCAGAACCCTACGATCATCGCAACAGGTGCACAGCAAACATTTGGTAAAATTCAGCATCCCATCATGACATAAACATGGTGAACAATTTTTGTATAGAAGAAATAGTTAAACATAATAAAGGCTATTAGTGAAAAGCCAACTGCTAACATATGCAACGACGGAAAGCTGGATGCTTTCTCTCTAAGGTTTGGCCCAACAAAGAGTACTAATTTCACCAGTTTTCCTCAACATTTCTGCTATGGTTTATATCTAAACTGTCCCCACAAAACTTCTACAGGTTTCGATACAGGGCCTTTGGAAAGTGATCAGATCATGGCGGCACTACATTTGTCAGTGATTTGACCATATTCATTGGTAGTTGAATCCATAGCGAACATACAGGTATGAGGGGCCCCAGGTGAAGGGGGATATCACAGGAGACGAAGTCTTCCAGCTCCTCTCTTCTCGCTTTGCTTCATGACTGACATGGCATGAGCCGCCAGCTCTCTACCACGTCATTCCTGCCTTGCATCCAGCTGGCTACGGGCTGAATATTGTAAAGATGTGAGCTAAACTAAACCTACTCTCTTTTACGTTACAGGTGCCAGCTACTTTGTCCCAGCAGCAAGAGAGCATGACAATAGTACAAGAAATTGTAGTCAGACAAATTGGGAGAGGAGGAGATAAAGGGTATCCAAACTGGAAAAAGGAAATCAAATGCAGACCCTGTGAGGAAGTTTTGAAATATTCCATTGCAGAGGTACATATAGTCCTCAAAGGCGGGTTGCGGTTTTCTGTGCCAATGGTGCTCTTGCAAACGTGGGGAGCATTCCTAAAGCCCATTGGCTTTTCTGTGAGAAGTATAAGAACCTATCTTACAAAATAATAATCCTGAAAGGGGAAGGATTCGCTGTATTCCTAGGGAAAGCAGAATTAAGAGAAGAATCAGACAGGCTGGTGGTGGGCAGAATAAGCCAGTTTTTTTTTTTTTTAAAGCTAAAAGTCCAAAGATTATTCTGAGGCTTACATGCATTGATCTAAAGAGCAGGTGTGACAGAACACTGTCTATTAAGAAATGTAATTATTTGGGTGGGTAGGAGAAAGGGCTGAGTGATCCAACTGGAAGCTTCAACTTTTGTTTTATAAGGAAGACAGCAATATCTTGAGGGTTTTTTTTTTTTTTAATCCAATTTGCCTCCTGGTATGGACAAAATTAGAGCCATCAATAAAATTCGCCCTGGGAAATTCTGCATAAATTTGATAGAAAAAAAGTAAAAAATCAAATACTGTACTTATTTAAAGATGCATATCATGAATCCTCTGAAACTCACCTTATAAAATAAAGAATATGTATAAATAAGAATTGTGGTAATAATTTAGAAACAATATACTAGAGAGAATGAATGAAGATCTCAACAGACACTGATAAAATTGATAAACTTTTTGACAGCCTGTTGCATGAGAATTAGAGGGAGAGAGGGAGCTAGTAAGAGAAAGAGAATATCAATACCAGAACTAAGGGATGAAATATCTTTCATAGCTCCCCCAAAAGATGACAATATTATTTTTGTAGCTCCCAAAATGACAATATTATTAACATATGTGCCTATAAATTTAATCATATAACAAAATATATAAATCTTTTAAAAAGTTCAAGCTACTAATGTTTATTTAAGAAGAAATAAGTTCTCCAAATACTTGTATATCAATCAAAGGAATACAATTTATAGTAAAAATACTTCCAGAGAAACATTAAGGTCCAGATTTTTTGCTAATAAATTATTTTAATCATTACAGCATAAATAACATCATATTGTCTCCCTAGTGTAAGAAACTGAAAGAGTAAATAAACCCAAAATGTACAATAAGTAATATGAAAGGGAAAGAAATTGCTCAAAGGAAGAAAAAACTGGGATGAGAAGAAAAACAAAGAAAGAAAGAGAAAAAGAAAGGAAGGAAGGAAGCAAGGAAGAAAGAAAGAAATATATGTTTGGATAGCTGAGATAACTGTACCGCTGGGGTCAGGGTGTTTTATTGAAAAGAAAAGTTAATGCTTAAATTTTTTTATTTTGACAAATTTTGCATGCCTATCCCTGGTAATCTGAGCAACTGGTTTAAAGACAATATGCAACAGAAAAACATTAGTGAATTCCTATCATCTTGTCTAGTGAAACTCTGTATCATCTCTAATGTTTTTCTAATAATTATTTTTTATTCTCTATAATGATTTGAACAATCTTCCATTCTTACATCTGGTAATCTGAACAACTGTGTTGAAGATAACAATAGGTAACATGACAACAACTGTTAATTCCTATCATTTTGTATCACTTTTAATGTTATTGCTTTGTTTCGGTTATAACTGTGATGTCAGCATTTTGCTAGTGTTTTGTGTTTTTACTACTATCTTTACATTAAAAAATGGAAAATATCAATTATGAAAAGCTCTTTAAGAAATTAGAAACCTTTTCAAAATTTTTGAAAAGAAAACAGAAGATATAGTAAAAGAGTACAGGTTAAGGGCCCTCATGAATGCAATAGATCCTAACACACAATATTAGCAGATATAACCCACCAAAATACCAAAATGTAGAATTTTATGAACAGATGGAATGGTTCCTGGGACTAAGTCTGATCTGGCATACCAAACAGTAATGCGTCATACCACCAAACTAAAGAGGAAAAATGACAATGTTTACCTCAAAGACTCAATAAATATTGGTAATATTCAATGTCCTTCATCACATAAACTCAATAAGGACAGAATGAAATTTCCTTAACATGATGTAGAACAACAGTCAGCATGTGGAATGACAAAAGATAAATGCTTTCTTGTATAATGTGATTCATAAGGCAAGAATGCTCTGTTTGTGATATTTCCTCAAAGTTCTAGCTAGTTCAATGAAAAAAGCAAAACAGTAGAGTTCGGGGAAGGCTCAAAACTATCTCTTTCCACAGATTATGTGATTGTCTATGGAAAGTCAAAGAAACTAGAATATAAAAAAATACTGAAAAAACACACATATTACTGAATTTCATGACTTAATATGTAATTACATTAATCACGACAGTGCTGAGATGATGAAAAGATAGGCAAATCATATTCCTAGAAATCCCAGTAATGAGCACACATTATACAGACTCCGAAGTTCACCTCTATCATGTACAAAACCGACCTAAATATAAAGATTAAAACACATTAATTAAATTTTGAAATGCCCATTTCTATGTTATCAAAAATATATAAAATACATGAGGTAAATTTAACAAAGTAGTATGCAGAACGTACAACATAATGCATAAGCAGTGTGGCGACGTGAAGGAGAAACTAAACAGTTTGGGAGGTGTCATTATACCAGTCTGGAAGGCGGAATATGGCTAAACGTCATTTTGCTTCCATCTGATCTGATCCACTTAGAAAAACATAACAAAGTACCAGTATGTTTACTGATATAAAATGTTGATTCTTAAATTAATATAAAAATGTAAATTATCTAAAGTAGCCTAAACAAAGTTTTAAAGGAAGAACAAATTTGTGGGATTTATTTAATGTCAAAACCTATAATATTACTATAATATTTAAGACTAAGTAAGGCTTACAAAAACAGTTATACAGAGCAATTACACAAATTTAGAAAGTGTCTGCATATATAATTTATTTTCTGTTATGCTTGCAACATAATTCAGTGTACTCAGGAAAATGTTTCAAATAAATGATACTGAAACCACTGGATATCTTCATCCAGAAAAAAATAGCAAACCTTAACTCTTAGCTCACACCATTCTCAAAAATTATCATTATGCTTATCACATAATTAATATAAGCTTATAAATAAAACTACAAGAAAACACAGAAAAAAGTTTTCATGAACTTGACTTCTTTTTTAGATGGTTCACTCAAAAAGCATGAACCAGGAACAGTAAAATATTTTTCTTCAAAAGTCACTGTAAAAAATGAAATGACAGCACATAGACTAGGAGAAAAAATATTACAATATAAATTTCCATAATTATGAGTATCAATATATGTTATATTTCAGGAAAAAAATTTAGAATTTGAAAAATGTTGACAACATAAAATTATAACTAATAATATTTCCTAGAGTTATTAAAAACAAGACAAATAGGCAAAGCAACTTTGAATTCTTAAATATGTAAAGAAATGATAATTTTTAAAAATCTTATTGTATTATCTGCATGGGGACTATAACAATTGATGAGAATTTAAAGTAGTTTAGGACGGAAGAGAAGCAGAATGTAAAATTTTCCAACTGGCACTATAGAAAAACTTGAAAAATTATTTCAAAAATCAAAAAAGGAAAAATAAGAAACCCTACAATAGGACAGAGTATAAAATGAGTTTAAGATTGTCAGCCTGTTATTTTCATAAATGAACTTTAATCTACATATAAGAAAACAAATCTAAAATATAAGGTTAAAAAAGTATTGCAATGAGTTTTACCATGCAAGTTCTGACCAATAGGAATCACAATATCAGAAAACTATATATTGAAGATTTTTCCATTGTATATTTTAATAAAGTGGTAACATTTCTATCTCTCATGAAGTTATGAAATCTATATTTCAAATCTGGATGAACTTGATAACACCAAAATTATGAAAACCTAGAGAAATGTAGGTAGAATTTATGGTCTTACTGAGTTGGCCAGGGTTATATGTCCCCATAGTATGATGTTAAAACACACTAGATGCATTCTAATATAATCTAACTCATTCTCTGATTTAAAGATTTTTCTCTATTCACACAATGGCTTAAAGCAGCTTGTGTTCATTTGGTCCTGATAACCGGCCACCTTCCTTTCAAAAAATGCACCACAGATGGAAAGCACAGAGTGCAGATATGTTTCACACCATTCATTATCCCTACTAACTCTGTCACCTCAGCACATTCCTGAACTGAATCCCTCCGTAACTGATGTTGCAGAAAAAATGTGACATTAAATGATCAATGTTGTGCTACTGAAGTCTAAACGTGAAAAATGACACTTGAAATGTTTATTTTGGATTCCATGGTTCCCATACTGAAAAAGATTTAAAATATTCACAAAAGTAGTTTTTCTTCTTCAGCTGTCTCCCCTCTCCTCTGCTTTTGGAACACACTAAGTACTGTCAACAAGTGTTTAAAGATTTTTTCAGTCATAAAACAAAGGTACTTGCTGCTATTTGAGTGGTTGACAATCCCTAAATGATATCTCCATTAGTGGTGATGCAAATCTGGAAATGCTTGAAATTTTGCTTGTCTGAAATTTTCTAGCATTACTTCTTCAAGGAGTTATTAAAACTACACCACACCTCATTATGATATTTCAGCTTTGTCAACAACAATTTATAGTGCTGTCTGTCTCTTATAGGGTAAATATTGGAAATTTGAAAAAAATAGTAAACTAGTCTTCTAAATAACTCAATGTTCATATTTTCTGACATGTCTGTCATTGAACAAAATAATTCACTGATTAACATGTATAACTTTGGAGCCTAAATTTTGTATATATACATACTGAAGCCATTTGTTGCATAGATTATCAAAGAGCTATAAAAATATAAAACCAGAATTTAACATGGGAGTTCATATATTTGTTTCACTTTTCATTTAGTAAAAGTGTAACTTAATATGTTTATCATAAGTGTTTTCAAGTGTGGTCATAAACCTTCACATTTAGAAAGATTCTGATTAAATCTACTTTTCAGCCTTTGTGTAGAAATATAAAAAACATCTCCAACCATCTTTATGGTGTCTTATCTTTAAACACTATGAGAATACTGATCTCACCATTTTGTCATGAAATTAACACCCACAAAGATTCTTTAAAGCAATGATCTGTTCTCTTGTTGTGGGTCTGGCTCACTCACTGGGCAAAGAAGAACTTCCCAATCATCGTTATGCCATGGTTGGTATGTTACTCAGGCTTCTGAGAGAGTCACAGTCAATGGGTACACCTACACACATACATAGCCACACATGTATGGAGACTTATCCTGAGAACTGGTTTATAAGATTAAGAGTCTGAGGACTCCCATGATCTGCCTCTGGCAGGCTGAAGATAAAGGAAAACTCTTTATGAGCCAGGTAAGTCTGAGAAGCAGGGCAGCTGAGAGTGCAAATTTCAGTCGAAGGTCAGGGAACAGTGATGTGTCTCAGCACAGGCAGAGAGACGGGAAGAAAATAAGAGGTGAATATCTCCTTACATCCTCTTTGCTCTATTCAGCCCCCAAGAAAAGAGATGACATTCATGCCACTGGGGAAGGCAATCGACTGAGTGCCAACTTGGTTGAGAAGCATCCTCACAGATATACCCCAAAAGATCATGGAACTAGATATCTATGCATCCCCCAAACCAATCAAACTGACAATTACGTGTGTCAGTTAACAGCTAGAAATGGAAAAGTCAAAGAAGTTTAATCAGATTCCAATTGTGCAAATATTATTTTCTATCCTTTGATTTTTTTAGTCTATGAGGGCTTTTTGTGGGGGTGGATTAAATGTGTTTATTGTGTAGAGCAAAGAGGATCAAGAGACGTGGGAGGGGAACAGGGGAGAGTTAGAGGATGAAGAAAGGAACTAAGATGTGTTATGCACATGTACCCAACTCTACATAAGGAATGCAAATGTTAAGTGCTATAAACATGTACCATAAAAAGAAGAAGAAAGAAAAGGATCAAGAGATGAGTGGAAGGGGAAGAGAGAGGAGGGAAAGGAGAGGAAACAGAATTTAAGAGGTATTGTGTATGTGTATTAATTTCCAACAAGGAATGTAAACACTATGTACTACAAACATGTACTAATAAATAGAAAACTAAAAAATATAAAGTATCTAAGAAAAAGAAGTTTAATCCAATCATATATCTCTGGGCAACAAATAGCTCAAATCAGTGACTACAACTTCACATTTCAAACACAGCACACTCTAACATTAGAGACTTAATTTAGATTTATGACAAAAATCTAAACTAAATTAGCTCAGTCAGAATGTAGACTCTTCATAAAATCTAAAGAAACGTAGCTCTACAAATAAAGGGCTAATCAGAACCTGGAAAGTGCCCCAAGTGGCTGGGATTCACTATCCATCTCCAAACTCTGCTTTTTCCTGCATGTGGGCTTTATACTTTCCTACCATAGATTAATTCCTTCTATACAAATAGATAAACAATTTGTAGAATCTTTAGGTCCAGGCGTGATTTAAGAAGTAGGGCATGAAGAGAAAATTAAAGGAAAGTAAAAAGGTCCCACATAGACTCTAAAGAACCATGTAAAATATTTTCATCTGAAATAAAAGCCCGAGCTCCAAAATTTTGAATGATCATAAAGTAACCATGCACAGCATCAAAAAAAAATGCAACTTTTATCATATGAATGGAAACATCTCAAAATCTCTCAGAGATGAGGAAAAGGGAGACATACACCCATGAAAAGAAATGAGTTTCAAACACTGGGCACTGGAAACAACACAGAGTATGAAACCTGGAACTCTACATACATCCAAATTATCACTCATGAAAGAAACAGATGAAAATTTTTCAGTAGTGCAAATACTTGAAACTATTATCTTCCAAGAACTCTTTCTTAAATATTTATCAGAAAGTGTTTTTTTAAATAGAGGCTAAACCAAGAGAAGGGAAATCATACATCTACAATTTACATAAATCTACAATTTATATAAATCTGTTCCATCTCTTTGGTTTCCAAAGTTGCATATTTCAGTTATTAAAAATTAGTTAGGTTCATATACATACCATGTCCAGGAAAACCAGATTGAGAAGAGAGAAGAGTAAGAAAGGAGAATCCTAGGATAAAAGGGTGACCAATGGGAGTTTGGAGCAGGACAATGTAGTAATGCATAAGAGTGGTTCTCACTAGAGAGAAATTAAAACTGCCATTTTGAAAGTGTGTTATTACAATTAGATAAATGACTGCTTAAGAACTACAAGTGTCTTTGGACAAAAGGAAGTACTAAATTAAAGAAAGCAGTCATTAAAATATTTTTTAAAAGTTGTACCCTGGTACTGAAGGCCAGCATTGCCCCACCATTGCAGTTGTGGTCTGAGTGATGCACCCTGCCAATTGCCTGGGGATCCCAGGCTCAGTGGTGCACAGCCTTCTACCATCTTGGGATAAGTTTGATATCCAGGTAAATTAGGGTCCCTAGAGTCCTTTGGTCAGCTGACTGGGTAGCCTGTACCTCAGCACTTTTCATCTGACATCCAAAATGGCAAGACATAGGAGAAAAACTCAATCTCAGAACTGAACTCCAACCAGAGCAAATCCAGGAGACACTAACATGGGAGAACTTGGAAGCCACATACCTGAAATCTCTGAAATGATTGCATCTGAAGTGAAGGAACAATGCCATCGGGCCATAGAAGAGATCAGATTAGACATAATCTCTCAGGCAAAAAATGAATGACAATAATAATGAAAGAATTGTTCAGCACATCTAGAGAAGACATATATAAAACAATAGATGAACACAGGCAATGGATGGAAATATTACATGAACAGTATAGGAATGTACTAGAACTCATGAAACAGATGCAGAGAAATTTCCAGGAAATCAAAACTTCCACTGAAAGCTTGCAAAGCCACTTGAATGAAGCTGAAGATAGAATTTCAGATCTTGAAGACAGCATGGCAGCTAGCAATCATGAAATGAAGAATATCTTAAATTCAGCAAGGATCCAAGAAAAATCAATTCAACAGCTGGAAGACAAGGGAAAGAAAAATAATGTCAGACTAATTAGGAGTCAATGAAACAGCAGGAGGCAACACAAAAAAGAATATATAGAGAAATAATAGCAGAAAATTTCCCAAGCATGGAAAAAAATTCTGATATACAATTCAATGAGGCGTATAGAATTCCAACTAGCCATAACGAAAATAAAACCACACCCAGATATATAAAAATCAAGATCCCAAATATCCAGCAAAAAAGCAGAATATTAAAAGCAGCTAGAGAAAAGAAACAGATTACCTATAAACAAAAGCCCATCAGAATAACAGCAGACTTCTCAACACAAACCATCCAATCAAGAAGAGCTTGGAGTGATGTATTACAGGTCCTGAGACAAAACAACTTCCAACCCAGATTGATGTATCCTGCAAAATTATCCTTCAATTTTAATGGAGAAATAAAATATTTCCATGACAAAAAACAACTGAAGAACTTAATGAGTGCCAAATCAACCTTACAAAAGTACTAAAAGATATTCTAGACAGAGAAAAAAGAGACCACAATGTCAAGAGAACAATAGAAAGGAACACTCAAGTAGAGCAAACAATGAAACACATAGCAAATCTAGGAAACCAACAGCAAGTAAATAGCATGACAAGGATAAGCAAACATATATCATTTAAAACCCTTAATATAAATGGCCTCAATTCACCTGTCAAAAGAAACAGACAGGCAAAGTGGATTAAGAAATAAAACCTCACAATATGTTGTATAAAGGAAACACACTTTACTCAAAAGGAAATCCATAGACTGAAAGTCAAAGGATGGAAAACAATTCTCCATGCAACAGGAACCCAGAAAAAATCAGGGGTAGCTATTATGTTTGCATACAACATAAACTTCAAACTGAAAACAATCAAAAGAGATAAAGTCACTACATACCACTAGGGAAAAACTGCAAGAGGAAGACAGAACAATCATAAACATGTATGCACCAAATATTGGAGCAACAAACTATATAAGACAAATCTTAATGGATATAAAAAACCAAATAATCAGTAACACTGTTGTAATAGTGAACCTTAACACCCCTTTGACGCAAACAGACAGGTCAACTAGACAAAAATATCAGCAAAGAAATAACAGATCTGAACCAAACCTGCAAACAAATGGACTTAGTAGATGTATACAGAGTGTTCCACCCCACAACATCAGAATACACATTTTACTCAGCTGCACATGAAACTTTCTCTAAAATAGACCACATTCTGGCCCATAGAGCATACCTACCTAAATGCAAAAGAACTGAAATTATCCCATGCATATTATCTGACCACAGTGCAATAAAATCAGAAATTAATGACAAAGGGAATTCCAAAAACTCCAGAAACACTTGGAAATTAACTAACACCTTCCTGAATAATCAGAAGAAATTAAAGTAGAAATTTAAAAATACCTACAAACAAATGAAAATGCAAATACAACTTGCTGAAATATGTGGGATACAATGAAAGCAGTTTTCAGAGGGAAATTTATAGAGGTGAACTCACACATAAGGAAAACAGAAAGAAAACAAATAAATAGGCTAATTCTGCACCTCAAACTCTTAGCAAAAAAAGAAGTCAAGCCCAAAGAAGGGAGGACATTATAAAGATCAGGGCAGAAATTAATTCAAATGAGATAAAGAAAACATAACAAAAAATGAATGAATCAAAGAGTTGGTTCTTTGAAAGACTAAATAAAATTGATAAACCCTACCCACCCTCATCAAAAAAAGAAAGAAAAGAACTCAAATTCACACAATAAGGAATGGAAAGGATGAAATCTCTACAGACCCTACGGAAATTCAAAAGATCATTAATACCTACTTTGAAAATCCGTACTCCCATAGGATAGAAAACTCAGAAGAAATGGACAAATTCCTAGATATGTATGAATTATCAAAGTTGAATCAGGAAGATATAACAATCTTGACCAACCCTATATTAATTAATGACATTGAAAATGTGATTAAATCTTACTGACAAAGAAAATCCCCGACTCTAATGGATTCACAGCAGAGTTCTATAAAAAATTCAGAGAAGATTTAATATCAACATTCTCCAAACTCTTCAGTGAAATTGAAAAGAAGCAATTCTCCCTAACTCATTTCTGGAGGCAAGTATTATACTAATACCAAAATCTGAGAAAGACCCAACTAAGAAAGAGAACTAGAGATCAATCTCCCTAATGAACATAGATGCAAAGATACTCAGTAAAATATTAGCAAATAGAATGCAGCAAATCATAAAGAAAACAATACACCATGACCAAGTTTGATTCACTCCAGGACTCCAGGGATGGTTCAATATAAGCAAATCCATTAATGCAATAAACCATATTAAGAGAACCAAAGAAAAAAACCATGATCATCTCAATAAATGCAGAAAATGCATTTGACAAAGTCCAACATTCATTGATGATGAAAACCCTAACAAAAAATGGGAATAGATAGACTTTATCTCAATCTAATCAAAGCTATCTAGACAAACCAACAGCCAACATCATACTAAATGAACAAAAACTAAAATCTTTCCTTTAGAGTCAGGAACAAGACAAGGATGTACACGGTCACCACTCCTATTGAACACAGTTCTGGGAGCATTAGCCAGAGCAAATAGACAAGACAAAGAAATAAAAGGAATAAGGATAGGAAAGGAAGAAGTGAGATTTTCAGTATTTTCCAATGACATGATACTTTACATGAAAGACCCCAAAAACTCCACCAGAATACTCCTGGAATTAAACAACAAATTCAGTAGTGTAGCTGGATACAAAGTCAACACCCAAAAATCAATAGCATTCCTGTATACAAACAACAGACTGAGAGAGAAATTAAGAAAACCATACCTTTCACAATAGCATCCAACAAACTGAAATATTTAGGAATCAATCTAACAAAAGAGGTAAAAGATTTATTCAAGGAAAACTACAATACTCTGAAAAAAGTGATCGAAGAGGATTTCAGTAAATGGAAAAACATTCCTTGCTCATGGTTAGGAAGAAGCAACGTTGGGAAAATGGCCATACTACCAAAATTGTTGTACAGATTCAATGCAATTCTCATTAGCATACTTCACAGATCTAGAAAAAACATTCCTAAAGTTCATCTGGAACCCGAAGAGATCCAGAATGGCAAAAACAATCTTGGGCAACAAAGGTAAGTCAGGTAGAATCACAATCCCTGACCTGAAATTATACTACAAAGCTACTGTAAGAAAATCAACCTGGTACTGGTTACATAACAGACCTGAGGATCAGTGGAACAGACTAGAAGATGCAGTAACACCACAAACACACTCAGCCACCTAATCTTTGACAAAGGGGCCAAACAAGCTCACTGGAAGAAAGATAGCCTCTTTAATAAATGGTGCTGGAAAAATTGACTTGCCATTTGCTGAAGACTGAAAATAGACCCATGTCTATCACCATGCACCAAACTCAAGTCAAAATGGATCATAGATCTCAATATTAAAACAGAAACACTAAATCTATTGGAAGAGAAAGTAGGTAAAAATCTTCAATACATAAGGGTAGGCAGAGTATTCATGAACAAAAAGCAAACTACAAGTGAAATACTTCAAAGAATCAAGAACTGGGACTGCATCTTACTGAAAAGTTTTTGCTCATCTAAAGAAATCACCAGCAGAGTAAAAAGAAAACTCACAAATTTGGAAAAAATCTTATCTGGCTGTCCCTCAGAAAAGGTCTTTTCTCTAGAACATATAAAGAATTAAACATGAACCTCCCCAAATTCAAAGACCCAACCCTAAATCGGGCATCTGAGACGAATACACACTTCTCAGATAATACAAATGGCAGATAAATATATAAGAGAAAATATTCAACATCATTAATCATTTGAGAAATGCAAATTAAAACAACACTGAGATTTCATCTCACCCCAGTAAGAATGGCTAGCATTAATAAATCAACCAATAACAAATGCTGGTGAGGCTGTGGAGAAATAGGAACTCTTTTCTACTGCTGGTGGGAATGCAGACTAGTGAAACCACTGTGGAAATCAGCTTGGAGATTCCTCAGTCAACTGGGTCTAGAGATCCCATTCAACCAAACTATTCCCTTTCTGGGTATTTTCCCAGAAGTTCTGAAAACATCATATCACCTTGATATATGTGCACCCATGTGTACAGCAGTGCAATTTGCAATAGCTAAATTGTGGAAGCAACCCAATGTCCATCCACTGAGGATTGTATAAAAAATTGTGGTATTTTTATATAATGGAATATTACTCAGCTATAAAGAAAGATAAACTTGAAGTTTTATAGGTAAATGGTCACAATTAGAGGCCATACTCACAAGTGAAATAAATCAGATGTGCATGTGTAAGCAACATATTGTATCACTACCATAAGAACCTGAAAGTGTGAATAAAAATTAGGAGGTATGATAAACATTGTGAAACAAAAGGAAACTGCTCAAAAGCAAAGAGCAACTGGGATGAGGGAAAAGAGAAAAGGAAGAAAGCGATAATTATGCATGTATTTATGTGCAGGAGAGCTAACATAGTTGTACTACTGACTCCTATCACTTTATTAAAAGAAATAGTAAATGATTAATTATTTGATCAATCTTGCATGTCTATACTTGTTTTCTTGAGTATGCACTTTGAAATTATCAGTATGTAATACAACAACCGTTGTTAATTCCCTGTCACCTTGCCTGTAACTCAGTATCGCTTGTATTCTTCTTATGCTACCTTGTAAATGGCGGTCTGTTTGTTAATGTTTTTGTTCTTTTACTTAAAAAAAAAAAAAACCTCAGGTTTTCAGAAATAATAGAAATTTTCCCATTGGTCGTTATTATTTATTACTTCATCTTTAATGGATCTTATTTCACACATCAGAGAAAATTATGAGGATTCTGTCAGTTAGAGAGAACCTATATCGTTATTTTATACATTCAGACTCAGACCCTGATACCTACTGGATCCACTGTGAGAATATCTTACAAAACTTCATCTAATACCGCTATAGTTTTTTCTCTTACCGCAGAACCAATGTGATATTTCAGATCTCCTGGCAACATACAATATCACAAATCATATCAAAGAAACTTCAGTATTCCACTTAATCCAGCAAACAGTTAATGTGGTAATTGATTGTACATTTCCTTGGGAATGGATCAGAGAAATGCCTATTTTATGTATTAATGATATCTAAGATTTTTCTAAAAGGATCTTCAACCCAGAGGTTCTGGGTCAGTAAAGTGGCTTTGATCTGGAAATTGATGGGGCTGTGAGTTTTCCATTGCAAGGCCTGACATCAGTCTTCTGCTTGCCAACTTTTGGAAATACATGTATCATAAAAGTCAAATCACACCCAAATTAGACATTTGTCTATCTCACCACTTGAATATCATGACCTATTAGCCATCTTCAGTTGTCAGTGGATCAAAACATCTTACAGTAATTATGCAGACTTTGCAAAAGGCAGTTAAGTACCCTCATCTGGCCTCTGCAACTCCTGAAGGTCATCATTATCTTTATCCGAGGAAGCCTGTGAATGCCCTCCAGATAATCCCATACCGCAGACAAAAGCTATAATCCAGCTTTTCAAAGATGCCGATGTTTCACTCAGTACAATTCTCTACAATATATATTCTACTCAAATCTGTGTAATGTACTACAGTGGGGGCAATTTCAGCTTTGTAATTTTTTGGATCATTTTTAAATTTGGCTCGGATATTCCCTGTGACATTAACTTTGCTAATCTTCTGGGTTCCTTGTCAACTACTGAGTTAAAAATAGCTACCTTTCAAGGTTGTATATAAGGCTTTTTAAAAGCTTTTCTGTTGTTTTCTTAAGGTTTTAAATAACTCTAGCACAATGCCTAACACACACCTAAAATGTTTATTCACCTTTTATTATCAGAAAGAAAACTGTAGTATCTTTTCACTTTTTTTGAAACACTGTTTATATCTATATATAAACACTGTTTATATCTATATATAAACAATTACTGTTTATATCTATCTATATATAAACACTTTATATCTACCCACTTTGTCTGAAAGTTTCACTGACAGTGCTCAAAGCAGTGAAGGTATTAAGCATGTCACTAATTCTGTCCCTTCTTTCCCTAGTTTCTTTATCTAAGCTTTCCCAGCTCCAACTCCATCCCTAATTTCCCCTGTGAATACAACATATATGACATTTGCAATGAAGACATGTCCTATAATGTCAACAAATCAAATGAAGAAAATTAAGATATTCCTAGGGCTTGAAGAAATCACCAAAGCATGTGCTAACATTTTCTCTAACTCACAACGTTAAAATCCAAAACAAGGAGGGAGCGAAGCACAATGGTGGAACAGAACTCTGGATTCAATACCCCGGTGTAGAAACATCAATTTAACAAATTATTCAACTGAAAAGATGCTCTCACTAGAGCTAAGGAAACCAGGTAAGATGTCACAGTATCAGATTGTAGCACAATAAGAAAAGACCCATTTAACAATGGGGGAAAGGGCAACTTTATATTTTTTTTTTTTTTTTTTTTTTTTTTTAGAAACATAAAAGTACAAAAACATATTGACAAACAGACACCCATTATCATAGAAAATAGTACAATCACAACTAATCTATAGACAAGGTGATATGGTCTCAACAGTAGTTGTTGCTTTATCCATTGATATCTTCGAATTGTAGATGTATGGACCCATATACAGACATGCAAAT